>JAFBJR010000624.1:944302-1068102 GCA_016785285.1 Brachirus orientalis
GTCCCCACTCTGTCAAAATGTCCCCACTTTGTCAAAATGTCCTCACTCTGTCAAAATGTCCTCACTTTGTCAAAATGTCCTCACTCTGTCATAATGTCCTCAATCTGTCAAAATGTCCTCAATCTGTCAAAATGTCCTCACTTTGACAAAATGTCCTCACTTTGTCAAAATGTCTTCACTCTGTCCTCACACTGTCCTCACTTTGTCTAAATGTCCTCACTTTGTCAAAATGTCCTCACTTTGTCAAAATGTCCTCACTTTGTAGGGTTTATACGATTTTTGGTCCTCACTCGGCAACAAGTACCAGAACACACACGCGCACACACACGCGCAGCCTCCATTTCCTGCTGCTGCTGCTGCACATGAGGTGACGTTCAAGGCTGAGAACTGAGAACAGAGAAGAAGCTTCACGGCTCTGAAGTCACTCTGACACGACCAAGGAGAGGACAAGAGAAGGACAACGAGGGCAGCTGGGGACTTCCGTTTATAAATAGGGGTGTACAGTATATAGTAGAGTAAATGCACCAGAATATGTAATATTGTGAGGGGCAACTCTACATTTGTACAATAAAATATAACAATGGTGAGACTAATGTATTCTGCTGAGTGGTGTATCTACATGATTTTACATCTATACAGGAGTTTCACCCTAATTTATCAGCTGTAGAGTCATTGTGATGGTTAAATGTCTCCCCCTGCTGTCCGCAGACCAGGGATGCAGGAACGTGGCGTCCTCAGAATCAGGTCATTCAAGAGAAACACAAACCCGAGCTAGTTTGATGCCATATCAGATTAAGACAGATTAAGATGGTCATCGTGGCAGAGCTGAACTGATGTTTATTCATTATTCCATTCAATTTAAGGTAAAGGACGGTTTCGTTTTAGCTGTCTTTTAATGACATCATCTGCTAGAAACTATTCATTACTTCTAGTCAGCTAGTGTGTTGGCTTTTGTTTTGTCAAGTTAATTGACCACAACTACTCATTGCCATTTATGTTGCAATCTGATGCCACAGTGTCCATTTAATTCATTTAGTTTAGTTAGTTTATTTAGTTCATTAGCAAAATTCAATTTTACTGATTTCAAACAAAAAGTCTACTCACTATCAGAGTTTAATTATTTAGCAGCAAATAATGAAAAACAGAGTTTTTCCTGTCTGATCTACAGTTTACCCTTTAAAAGCACAATGTCGTCATATTTGACCAATTATAAACAGAAATAGAAAATTTGGAATTCTTCCACAAAGTGCTAGAATTATAAGTTATCAAAGTAAATATTCAATGTATGTCTGCGAGTTGTTGATTTAATTTCAATTTACAGAAGTTATGTTGTTGTAACCAGCAGACGTAGCTGTTTAGCTTTGCTTCACATGCTGCCTTCACAGAATAAATAATAGATGGAAAACTTTACAGTACAAGACTGGCTCAAAAATGTGGAAAATCTATTTTACTGGGGAAGTTATAAGCTTATTAGACCAACAGAGTGTTTCCAGAACTTTCTTGGCCAATTTGAAAACACATTCAAATTTGGAGCTTTTAAGAATGATAACTAAGCTTTAATTTCTTCCGCACAAACCAACAACAGCAACAAACAACATTTGTTTGTTGAAAATAAGGGTATATTTTGGAACTGGGTCAGTTTATGAATCATGTGGATTCATTCCACAGTACATTGTCAATAAAATATTAATAATAATAAACACTGGAGTGTTTTTTACTCTTATGCACTTGCACTTTAATGCACTTTACCAAATATTTCACAGTGTAGTTTTACTTTGAAAGGCTCATTGTTGGATTTCAGGGAAGTTGTATGTTGCAACAAACTGAATTCCTAGTGTAGAGAACATGTGGCTTTCAGGTCACATGACAATCTCCAAAACTTTGATTTATCTGGTTTGTCTGTTTTGGGAAATGATGGTGTAACATGGCAGATGTTTGCTATAAAACTACGGTTATTAAAACATTTTATATTATATTCACTTCCAGTCAACACAAATATTAATTGACTTTATCATTTTCTTCAGTTTATTTATTAGTTAGATGAAATATTTTGCAGGCAGAGCGCCAAACTGGGATTATACTGTATGCGAGAGAGGATTTACATGTAGCTGTGTAGTCTGTCGCTGATAACAGCACATAAAATGCAAACAAACCTGGTGTTGTCATCATTTTGTTTTCTTTTTGTTTCAGTACCATGAGCAATAACGAGATATCAGATCAGATGACAACAGCTGATACAACATGGCACATCGTGTCACATCTGACTAAATGGAGGAAGCAACTTTAATTGTGTGTACCTGGTGTGGTCTTTTTTGAACATGTCGTCCATATTATATCACAAATATCAACTTATTATGGATAAGTGCAATCACTGGCCACTTTATTAGGTTGTTTATTTATCACTCAGGTTAAGGTAATCAGAAAATTCAGTGTTTAATTCAGACTACTTCCTTAATTGGGTTAGTATAAATGTAGTCCCCCTGCAAAAAGGAAACAATAAAGCTAATTACATTTTCTGTTCATTTTTTTAGTGGATATTGCAAAGAAACAACTCATATCTTTAACGGATTTTCATTCTGGTTCGTTCTTTTACAAAGATATACAGTATATACTGACTGGCCACTTTATTAGGTACAAGACACCTGATAAAGTGGTGGTAGAGTTTTGTTTTTGTGCTTGTGGTGACACAGACATGCAAAAAGGCAAAAGCATAGTAGCTCTGTTAGTAAAGTAAGAAGGCAGCAAATTTTAGGTAAAAGATTTAACCCTAGTTCTCTGAAAAAGAAGTGAGGTGAAACAGATGTTAAAAGAATGTGGACCTAGTTACACATTGGAGCTTTAAATAAATAAATAGAGGCATGACTTTGGAGTCGTTGATGGTACTAAATTAACTAAATTTATTTTTTTATGTTCAAAAAGATGCAGGAAGTCTGATTTTACAATGATGCCTCATGGATTTTTATGAAAATGACAGTTTCATGAAAAAAAAAGGTTCTCAGTTTAATTTAACGCTTTCGTTACAGCAGTTTAATAAAAAAACTTAATGGAATACTATACTGAGCCTTCTCACTTCTACATTAAACTAATAAAAATTTGTGTCATAATGGCTATTGTGGGTGTCAGGCAAATGTGTGTGTTTTTAAATGAAAACCAAGTAGTGTGCAGTCTGAAAGACCCATACTTTTTAACCAAACTTTAAATAGCTTTAAATAAAATAGTGGTGATTTTATGGGTTGTTGACGATGTAAATAAACTAAAAAAAGATGCAGATTATACAGATAATAAGGACTTTTTTCCATTGATGGGTCCTGGATTTTCCTTTGTACTAACACTCATCACTATAAGCACTAGGGAAACGACAGTGAAACAACAACTACAAGCACGTGGCCCAGAGGGAGGACAGCATGGCGGCACACAGGGCCACACTCAGAGACATGTGGACCGAGGAGGCTCCGTTACACTGATCTGTGTTACAACACTGGAAGCTGCTGGTGTAAGCGGCGCCCAGGATGCTGCCGGTCAGAGTCTTCCCACACAAGTCTGAGTCCAGGCAGCCGCGGATGTGCAGGGTGAGCGAGCCTGTGGCATTGAACTCTGGGAGGTGAGAGGTGAGAGGTGAGAGGTGAGAGAGCTTAAAGTTTTTGTTGCTCCAGGTTAATAAAAATATTCAATGGATTTCCTTACCTCTTCTTCTTCACTCTTTTTAAAAATGGGAAAAAACTGAAGTCTTTATGATGCCAGTGTAAGACATCATAAATCGTAAATGCAAAATTTCACGTGAAAAAAAAAAAAACGTGCAAACACATCTAAAAACAAAGCTCATAAACGGCAATAAATGCTATAAAGTTATTTTTTCTTTTAATAATAATTATGTTTTTGCATTAAAAATACAAGAGCTTCTGCAATCTGGTGTATCAACCATTACAGAAATGTAAAATTTAGTTACCAATAATTTTATTTTAGGGTCGCTGAGGCATAAACCTTACTGGTCTAATCAATTTGTTAAGCACTGTAAATGTTACGGTATCAGGAACAAAACACACTGCATAGAAAGCTGCACAATTCATATGGTTTGGAACATATGAAACAATCTAACAAGTCAGCAAAAATCTAAAAATAAGAATAAGACAAGCAAAACAAAAGTGATAAAAAGGAGAATTAAACAAATATACAGAGATATAACACAGTTCCATAATGATATATTTAAATTATTATTAAATAATTTTATTATTAAATTATTGAATTATTGAAAAAGGGCCCAGGCGTCATTGAAAAAGAGTATGTTTGTGTCTGGTGACAAACTATGTCAGCATTACGGAAAATATCTCACATCCATTGAAGAATCAACAATCAAAATCACTGTGTGATTTCACAGTGATGCAGCAAATGTTTCCTTACGTGCTTCTCCTCGATAACACTGCTGTGTCCCATTATTACACGTGACATCGCTTCCAAACAGGCATATCCCAAATATTCCAAGAGGACACTGGCGACAATTCAGACACTGTGCTGTTCAGAGACAAGAAAGATTAGATTATCAGGATTATCAGGATTATCAGGACAGTTGTGGAGGGTCAACAGTGTCACTACTGTTAGACATACATGACTGGAACAAGAATATCCCTGAGATATTGTCTCTTTATGATCTTCTTGTTAGGAAACACTGCCTGTCCAAAAAGTGTTGCATGTAATGTGAGAAGTGATCTTTCCCTCAGTTCCTGCCACACCAGTTCAACTGCAGGATGACAATGTCAGGATTCATCGGGCTCCAATTGTGAAAGAGTGGTTCACGGAGCATGAGTCATCGTTTTCACACATGGACTGCTCACCACAGAGTTCGGACCTGAACACCTTTGAGACCTTTGGGCCAAAGCCATTATAATTACAATGATAATGTCAAAAAAAAAAAATCTGAATGCAGTAGATATTTTAGCATAAGCTTATTGAAGCGATACCATTCAAATAAAGGCAGAGAGATCATTTTCAAATAATCCACTCCCAGTATTAATATTGCAAACAAATAACAATGCAGTCACTGAATAGGTATCATTAAATATAATTCTAATTCTAAGATTTACATGTGTATTCCTGAAGAAACTTGATATATATCAATCTACATACCATATAAGTCTGTGAAGCCTTTTCTGATCAATCATGTGATCACTGGAGAGTTTCCTTTAAAAGTAAGTTGAGCATCCACTGCAAGTTATCGATACATTATTATTATTATTATTATTATTAACTGTCACAGGTGC
Source organism: Brachirus orientalis (assembly GCA_016785285.1). NCBI lineage: Eukaryota > Metazoa > Chordata > Actinopteri > Pleuronectiformes > Soleidae > Brachirus > Brachirus orientalis. Next base: position 949,558 of record JAFBJR010000624.1, read on the forward strand.
TAGTCTTGGACTTTTTTTTTGTTAAATAATTGATTAAGGATTAGTCTTGCCATAGTAATGACCCAGTTCTACTGTAATTTTCACATGCTGCTTACAACAGACATTACATTTGCAATGAGGTCAGAAAATTGACACAATGTCTGGTAGACACATTAGTGTATTTTTTTTATCTCACAAAAAACGGTAAAAACCATAATATATATATCACACTGTGTATAAGGCCCAGATTTAGCCTCATGAATAAATAATGAGGTTTAAAAAGTTTATAAAGTCAAGTTTCAACTTACCAGCTGCCATGAAGGAAATCAGGACAGTCACCGTTTTCCAAAAGGTATTCATTGTTTTCCGTGTTCAAAAAGGTTGCTTTGTTTATATTAATTACTTTTCCCAAATGTCTGAATACTTCAGGCTTTGTTGACTGAGCTGCCACGAAAGGAGCAACGACAGGACGACACAGTGAAGACACAACATGCAAGAATGAGGTTCATCAGGTTTTCGGTTTTCTGTTTCAGGATCATTAAGAGAAGGATCGCCTAATGACATTCACTGCCAAACCCTCACAACCCTAATGTGACTTGTGATCATTACGTCAGCGTATGTGACACAATAACATATTCATTTTACCCATCAACATGTCGCAGTTAAAATTTCCATTTAATAAAGAATATAATGACGTTAAGAGCTTCATTTGTGGCAGATGAAGATGCAGAGTTTTTCTTTTGAGGGCCATTCATGTTGACACCCTCTTAAAGCTCTACAATAACAGTGGAATCACATTGAACAGCGAGTACAGATTTCAACAGGTTTGACAAAAACAACATAAAACCTGTTTGATTGTCCTTGTTTTTAAAAACCTGCTGCAAACAGCTGTCAGGGCGTCGGCCAAAGCAGCAGTGAGAGCAATGTGGATGGATGTGGCTCCATCTCACACACACGCACCCATACAGTATATGTATATATAACCCCACAATAAACCAGGACATAAAGGACAAAATTGACGTAGAACAACCAATCTTGACTTCCCATTCAAACGTTTGAGTAATCAAGTGCAATAAATGAAGAATAGAAACAATAAAACTCTGGGGAGTCTGTATTTCTGTCCAGAGGGAACAGGAATAAAGTCATCACATCTGTGATCACATCTGGACAGGACATATCTGACCCACTGCTGTGTCCCAATGATTTTACTCACTTCCTTAACAGTTTTGGATGAACAATGTTGATTTTGCACAAAAGAGTTTAAACAGATTGATGTCATGGGACAATTGTTTTTATAACCAATCATTGGTTACAGTTTTTGTTTTTTGCATAGAATTATTTTTCAAAGATTAAACTTTATCACTGACTTTCTGACTAGGACTCCATGTTTAGATCAAATACCTGTTGATCCAAACAAAAATATTTTTCCACTGATCTAATTGATTATCAGCAGTGGCTGTGGGAGTTTTGTAATCCTATAACTGGATATTAATCAGTTACTCTGCTTATAAAAAAATTGATTTAATGTTCCCTAGATTAGAGGTGGAAATATAATGTATTTCCACCACTAATGTATTATCGATTGACAATTAAAGCTTTTACTTTGAAATATGGGTTCTGGCATTGTGCACTATTGAATGTAATAGAACAGGGAATTCAATTAAAATTCATGGAAGTCCAGATAGACAGCATATAGAGAGCTTCTTAAACTAAAATGACTACATGTAGAAATGAAATGAAAACCACGCGTCACCTTCAGGCTTTTATCAAACATCAAACCAGCACCTCGGTGACAATCGCCTTCATGTAATGAAACAAGCATCTGAGTGTTTTTCCATTTCCCCCTTATGAAACACAGAATTATGGCACACAGTGGTCCATTTTTTTTTTCAAGTTCTTTTACTTTAACTGTGGATATAAGTGGTATAGAAATGAAAAGTCATTATATTTATAAAACACACTGAAACTCTATCTAATCAGTGCATTTTGTTTGTTGGTTTAAATACAAGGAGGATGACTCATTGTCACCTTAAACCAGAGGTGTCAAACCTGCGGCCTGTGGGCCACAGTAGGGCCTGCACATCTGCTTTTGATATTTATAGATTTATAGATTCACTTTACATCATAAATATGTTTACTGTGAACCATATGCTGCAGGAATAATTCACAGGTAGACTCTGGATCTCATGTTTTGTCCTTTTATTTTACGTAGAAGGACGGGAAAATACAAAATAGTTTCTCCACAACAATGAGATCTACCCTCGCTTTTCTTTGGAGCTCAACATAAGCAAAAACAAAGAGAAGACCTCCTGCTTAATTTGTAACCTTGCCACCGACAGGCGCCATCTACTGGCGATGTAATGCATCCCTCTTGGCACTTTTAAATCACGTAAACCAGTTTTAACACATTTTGCAAACCTACACAGCAATCATGAAATGATGCAAAGCGAAAAACATTAACTATTAATATAATGAAAAATATTTATGAATATTAAATGAAATACTATCATCGTTCATGTAAAGAAACAACATATAAAAAGAAAATTATGGGGTCCCTTTTACTGACTCAGTGGATCTCTCACATACAGTAAAACAAACACTTTTATTTTGAAATGATGTAAAATATTGTCACAAATGTCATTATTGCTACATCATGACAGAATATCATGATATAATTTTAAGCTAATATCACTCACCCCCTACTAACATCTATCACAGACTCTTCATTATTTGGCTGAAGATATTATTTGGATAATAAATATGCAAAACATCCAAATAAGTCAGATATTGAGTGCATTATTATCAGTTTCCATGTTGCTGCAGTGCCACCTACAGGCCTATCTGCCTTTAACCTTTGCAGGTTAGGCCCACAAAACAGGACTGTGGCTAATGTTTATTGAGACACAAGTGCAACAACTAGCTGAAAGAAACAGAAGAAAAGTGGAATATTCGGATGAAAATCACTGCAGATGTGATGATTTGCTGCATTTCACTGTTCTAACACTGTTGTATTTATAAACCCAACTTTTGAGCGATTTAATTAAGTTATTCTGCCACTATTTCTTGCATCATTACTTAAACTGATGTCTTCAAATGGACTGTTGTGTTAGGAGTAAAACAAAGATCACTTTTAGATCAGAAAAGTCCACTAGGTGAAGATTAAATTCACAAAGCTGAACATATATTCACTGTTTCACATGTTGCACTAGATGCTCTTGACGGTACGTTCCAGTAGAGGGCAGTAGACACCTGCAGTAATGCTGCATGCTCCTGACCGCACGTCTTTGAGTCTCTGAACAGAGACTGATGTGAAATCATTAAGTGTCGGTTTAGTTTGGACCTGACCTCTATTGACTGTTTGCTCGTTGCTTTTTATAGAAGCAGTGGGCTGGGCGATGGTGAATGACTGTGCTCCATGTTAACTTCAGGTCTGTTTTCTAGCACTGGCTGAGCTGGTTGTCCGGTATATTATATTGCAGTTCAGATCAGATGTGAACCAAAGCAGAGTCGACAAACAGTAAACACAATCTGACGAATGCACGACAATGATTGACCCCCATGACTGGAATGTTAATTCACTGGAGCCAAACTGTTGGTCATGGGCCCCGGGGGGCCGTTAAGGAACTGAGGAGGCCCCAAAGTAACATGATGATTAGTTTTTTAGAATTGTGTGTGTGTATGAGTGAGGTATTTATGCATTATGAGATTTACATTTTTAACAACAGATATTCTCCTCTATGTATCCAAGACAATTATCTTATCTTATCTCTATATAAAGGTTTTCTTATTTATGTATTAATTATTTACCTTACCCGAACACACTTTCCTTGACATACTAATTGTGAATACAATCGATTGTGCTGTGCGTGAATATCAGTCGACTTATTTGTTCAGTTTTCATGCCTGTTTCTATGTCTTTTTTAATGTTTAATTACAGAGAACAGGGCCAGCCCAAGCTTTCATGGGGCCCTGAGCTGAATTTGACCACCTCAGAGTAGCCGGTGCTTGACCATTATTGAGACAAAAGTAACACTATAAACTGCATTGTGTTATTTACACCAAACCGGGGGTTTTTATTTTAATTTTTTTTTTAACTTAGAGGGCAGTAAAATCACAAATGTGGCCTAGTATTAATTTACTAATTTATTAATTTATTAATTTGCACTTTCATATTCAAAGTGTAGTGATAACTGAACTGAAATGAAACAAGCAAACCAGTTTAATGACTTTGGTTTTTCAAACTTTAGAACAGATGTACAAATGTGCACTAAGTGAATCTCATCTTGAACTCCAAAATAAAAACAAATAAGCTCAACACTGTTTAGATGCCTGAATATATCGAAACATTTCTTGATTTCTTTGATATATTAAAATGTTTTTTGTTTCTCCACACACTATTTGGGGCCCTCTGGTGTCAAATTCCTTGCATGTGCACACATACTTGGACAATATAGCCAAGTCACATTCAGATTATTTTATTTTATCTAATCTCACCTTAATTATCGAGCTTTTTTTTTACTCGTACTCAACTACTTATTCAGGGAGAAGAGTTTGTTTGCACATAAGGCCGATGACAAATTACAAGACAAATTCCAGTGCATGTGAACAGACTTTCCTTAATCATTTAGTATGCAAATAATTGATATTTTAAAACATATTTTGACTTGATTATTAATTTACAGGTTGACACATACTACAGCCAAACTGTCATGAAGACTAACCCAAGCCATTAGGTCTTCATTTTGTGCAAAAGTGTATCCTTTGACTTTACCTCTGTGGTGACGCAGCAATGGGGGTTGTGGAGGTCAAACCTATTAACCTCTCCATTGAAGATCACATCATCATGGGGGGGGGGGATGTGCTGGTCCCTACACCTTCAGGAACACAAGCAGACACTGTGATCCTGCAGACAGAACGTAGCTTTCAGCACCAGGCAAACATTTGATCCTACCAGGGATCAGCACAAAAACCCTCATCCCCCATTAGCTTGGCATGTTTCAGTCCATTGCTTGTTTTTTATACGTGGATGCAATAGTGCTGCCATGAACTACTCACCAAATGCAGACGCTATACATCAATGTAGAAAACAGAAGCTTAAATGGGCTATATGAAAGGCAGCAATGTTTAATAATCAATTACTACTTTTTTTGTTTTCAATTAAAAACAAGCTCTCTGGTTTTTCAGCTTTTTAAATGTGAATGTTTTCTGGTTTCTTGCAGCTCTGGGTAACAAATACTGATCATTACTAAAACTAAAAAGCCTCACTGCCCCTCTCAAAAACATCTTGACCAGAGAAGAAGAAAAACAAGTGGATAATTTCCTCCTGAGGGAGCTTCAGCCAAGGTTAGCTAACTAACTAAAGCCCCTGTCTGATCTATGTTTAGTGGGTGAATATTTAATGTATACTGTATATGATGTTTTTACAGTCCGTTATGTCACCTTGTCATCTCATTATGTGATGATTCCACTTTTACTATCGTGATGGTGATAAGATTGCTGCCATGTCTTTGCTGGGTGCATCTTCTTCAACAAAAAAAAAAATCAGTGGCAACGGTGAGAGCAACCAGTTTAAACGTGACTTTATTGGCTGGTGCTCGATCTGATGCTCACAAATTTGAACATTTCTCAACACACACTCATTTTCTGCTCTTGCTTTTCACAGCAAGCGTTTACAACTTCTTCAAATGATTGTACGCACAAAAGCTTCTGACTGTGTTTAACTGACTTTTCATGATGTGATGGGATTTATAGGAGCAGAAAGTGAAGCTGTTCAGCCGGATTCAGGATTTTGGAACAACTTGTTTGTTGTTGGAGTGCAGCCTGTGGTATTAACCCATGACCTTGCTGCCCTTTGACCCACGGAACGACAGCTCCATCCACGCGTCAGGGAGAGCCGCTGTCACTGCAGACACGTCCAGAACACAGGCAGAGCTGCTGGGGAGGGGGGAAAAGGGCAATTGGAGTCACGGGAACACGGGATCAAAAACACAGTGTGAGGCAACCGGATACATAATCTGTCTGCAGGAAAAGTGTCAACAGATGCCACAGGCTGCAGGGAGTTAGGATTAGGAGCCGGGCTTTGTTAACTGATGTGCAAGTGAGCAGGTTAAACACTAATTACTGTAAGCACACACATCACAAAAGAACACAAAAGATCAATAAGAATAAAAGATTCAATCTATGTGTTTTTATTAAAAATAATTCATCATAATCTGTCTTTAGTGAAATGCAAGTTTGAATTTATGAAGCTTCCAGATTTACACGCTCATCACAAATTAATCTCTCACCTTCTCAATTTTTGTGATTAAAGCAGGGCTAGACGAGGCTTTAACATGTCATTACGGTGTCAAAACTGTGATGGGGATAGAAAAACATCACAATGAAAGCCTTCCTTTCACTGTTGTTCTGATGATTTGATTTATGAGACAAGGGAGCTGCACTTCTCCAAATCCAAAAAAACTACAGACAGAAAAAGAGAGATTCTTTATGACTGTCATCAAAAAGGACCCACTTGGAATTTGCAAATTCAATTAACACTAATGCAAAAGAAAGACATTAGAACATATTCATATTTGAGAAGCGGAATCTGTAAACACTGTGCAGCTTAGACTGATAAACATATGTGCGTTTGTGTTACAACAGCGTCAGGTCCCTAACAACTGTTGAAATATAAAATATTTAAAAAAAATACAAGAGAACTTGTAAAGATACACATTATGTAAACAGAATAACAAAATATCTAAGTATCAAAATATCTAAGTAACAAAATATGAGTAGTATTTTATTGTCGCTTTGACGTTCTTATTGTATTGTACCATTTTGCTCATTCTTGCACAGTGTTGGTCTCTCTTAATTTAACATTTTCTAATCTTTGTGGATCCTGAGCCTCTTTTTGATCCTATTATTCTCTTGCTACAGTGTTTGTTCTGCATCAAAACTTGAAGCAAATCCCTCCTACGTTAAAAGACTAATTGGCAATGAAACAGATTGTGGTTCTGATGTGGTTAAGGATTGTGTCAAGGATTGTAATTATTTGATCATCTACAAACATCAAATCCAATAAAAAAAATCTTTCTTGAGGCTGAAATACTTTGAAAAACCATGAAATCATGCACATGACATAGTTGAATAGTTTAAGCTTGTATCAGGTTTGGTTTAAGATCAAGATACAGTATGAGGTGATTGTTTTTTTGCTTTCTTCCTTAATTTGTTTTGGGAGAACAGCATGTTCAGTACTTTTTCTAAAGGTGCACACGCTTACAATATTGTCTTACAGTTTGGAAAGAATGTCAAAGCTCAAGCCACTTGAAGAGAAAGTTCAGGGGAACATTTGGGTTCAATGGGTCAGAGTTCCTGGTTTTACATTGTTGTTTATTTTACCCTGAGCTCTTTGACCATCAGATCACAAAACGTATTCCTGATTTCGCTGATAGTTGCCATCCAATGAGGTTATGGGGTTTTTCTTTTCTATTTTCTATTTTTCAGGTGTATGCACACAACATTTGAATAAGTGCTGTGGGAAGTTTTAGTCCCGTCTGTAAATCCTTCAGGCCGTCACAGGAGAATGTGGAGGAGGGCGACCACAAATGCCACACGTGCATTAAAAGAGAACTGAATTATCTTCAAAGCCTGTCACCTCCGACATGTGATTTGACTCAGACCTCGAAAAAATAAAGAAAAAAAAAGGCAGACATCTCGCATTCCTGAGCCCATTCCACAAAGTACAATAACTTCCTTTAATTCTTCAACCGTCGACGGCGGAGCCAGGGCACATCCTGTTGTCCTGCTCCTGCAGCCCAGTCAGTCTCTGCCGTTGCCATGGCCACTGGAAAACACTGCACTCGTGGTTAATAGGCACTTTTCACAAGTAAAGTTTGGATGATAATGCAGTGAGTGATGAGTGAGTGGAGCTAACAAGTTTTAGCTGGCATTAAAAACTACTATTGGCCTCTTCACTGTGTAATTTTAAAAAGCGTCGCAGAAGGATGCATTTGTACACGGTAATTGCAATCCTTATAAATGTCAGGCATCCAGAGGCTGAGGTTAGTTTCTAACAGCTCAACATGCCACACCCCATCTTTTGTCTTCTTCTTTTTATAGCACAATAATATTGATTAAGTCATCTTATACTTAACACTGAAGCCACTGTATATGACCATTTAAATGCCTGCACTTTCTACTACGATGGAAATATCCTTTCTGTATATGTCCTTAAGAAATAAACACTGAACTGTTCTCAAAGCTGCTTTATACTTTATACAGTTTTGACATTCACCCATTCACTTACACATATTACAGCACACGTATCTAACATGCCCATTCACATGCTGCTGATACAGCCGCAGGAGCATTTGGGGTGAAATGTTTTGTCCAGGTATACACCAACATGTAGATTAGTGGAACCTGGGATCAAACTCACAACCTTCAGCTTTGAAAAGATCCCACTCTAACCACAGTGCAATGCACAAACATATCGATATAAATGTTTAGTGCAAAAGTGTATTTACACATCACCGGCTTCGACGGGCATGATGTGGGAGGTGGGGTCACATGACCAGTTCAAGTCATGTTGATGACAAGATGGCGCACTATGTGTGAACAGAAGAGGAGTTTTGCTGAATCTAATTTGAGGTGAAATCCATGAAAATGCAAAATGCTTTCAGACATCTTGCTCAAAGTGGAGTCTCGCGGGACGAGATTTTACCAGAAAAATGGGATGTCGCGAGGCTCATTTGCTAAAAAACCATTCAGTGGAAACACTGGTAAGTAGAAATTGTCAAAATTTTAGGAATATTGCTTTTATTTTTGCAAAAACGATAATGGAAACACAACTACTGAACCACAGCTAAAGAACAAAGGAAGTCAGTGTGTCATAAACATGAACATTTGTCTTATTCACACCGTTTGGAATGATTGGCTGACATACCAGTCTGTCACTGACGCCTCTTTCACACTGAATGGGTATATTTAGGATTTTTTTAACCTGGGTAAACCCACTAATTAAAAGCAGATTAACACCATTCCCACTGACAGTGGTTGTTCTCCGATGTTTTTTCAACTCTTTGTGTCACTCATACGTCACAAATGTGTCGGGAAAAAAATGAGTGGGAGAAGGATGAAATCAACAGTATTTCAGTGGAGCGCAGTGACAATGTGACGGTGACTACTGTGTATCTTTTTCGTCCAGTTTTCAAAGCTTTGTCCAATTGATGAAATTTTAAAAGAATCAGCACTGAAAAAAAGCAAAAAAAAAAAAAAGTAATGGTCACCACAAAGCCAGAAAATGTCTGTGCATTGTAGTCAGACACAATGCAGAAAAGAAGAAATGACCATGTTGACTAGGGTCTTTCATTCCCACTAAGCCAAAGCCTATGCAAAGTCAGTTGACTTGGGAGTGAATGCCAGTGGGATATTACTGACTGACCTTCCTCAAGAAACACTTGAAAACAAAAACAAGCCAGAGAGACAAACATTGCTGAAACAGAAATGATAGCCAGGAGCTAACGAGCAAGACGCAGAAAAATGACAGAAACAGTGCAGCTTAAATTCCCACTTTGACCACAGACAACAACTGTCGGCGCCTTTTGTCCAAGTGCCTCCTGACATTGCCAGCTTTTCCAGGCCTATTTACTCTACTTTTAAGTACATAACATGTACAGAATGCTGCATTTGAGCTGACTTATACATAATGTCAGATAAAACTATCACCATTATTAGGATTTGATGACAATCGTCTACAACATCTACACCTTACGGTAAATCAGGGCCACTGCTCACTTTCATGAATAGTGTTATAGATGTTTATTTTGGGACTTGCTGCATTAAGTTTAGTCTGTTTCATAACCACATTCCTGCTGATAGTCATTTGTCAGCTTCCAGCACAATGGCCCTGGCCAAACCTTAATCCTTTTTTTTTGTAAGATGGAGAAAAGAAAGCTAGCAGGCTCTCCTGGGTTTACACTGACCCTGGAGGGATGCATTCAATTCAGCTTCCTGCACTGCTGTGTCTTTCAGTCAGAGGAAGCCAGACTGGCAACAGGCCTGTGCTTTAAAGACATGTTTAACAGTTTGTTTTTTCCTCTTTCAATACAACATTCTTTGCATTATACAGCAACTTTTGTTTTTTATGTCACTCACATTTGTTTCGACATCACTCAGCTTTGAAAGCAGAGCAGTGATGTTACAAGGCCTCATACCCTGATGGGATAAGGATGAGTGGCCATTTGGTATGGAAATATGGGGCAGACATGCAGTATGTGGCGGTGCATGACATCATGCATCAGGAAGGTGATACCGCCTTGACCCGTCTGCCAGCAGACTGAAACATGTCTACGTCTGTAAACGTGTGCATCTGACACTGATGACTTTTAATCTGTCAGACCGCTGGAGCTGGACCTGCAGGAGATGACTCTCTCTCGCTTAATCACTAATTACGTCAATGACATTTTAATACCAGGATCCAAAGTTGTAACGTAAAGGCAGCGATGAGGGTATTCGTGACTGTACCCCTTTTCCTCGCGACTCATCCCGTATCCTGTCATGCTGAGGAGTTTCACGCCTTTTGGAGAAGGCGTATCAGATGGCACACCGGATGCATACGAACCAGGGCCCAGTTTTCCACAGATATTCTTGAGCTCATGTTTGTGTTTTTTTTTTAATCTCACATGCCCCTACACAACCGATCGCAAACACACACAAACAACATTTAAATGCAGCTGCACAGATGATGCGCGTGTATTTGTCTTGACGTATTTTCGATGACGTGGTGACACCAAATGGATCAACATCCCGTGATCTGCCATCATGATTTATAAGTATCGAATCCTCCCTTCCATCAAAATGAAGATATGATGCTAAGCTATCAGAGGAGCTGATCTCTTATCTCAGATGGTGCTGAAATATCTTTGACATTCCCAGTCATATTGACTCTATGTGTATCAAAACACAATGTGAGGGATGAGCAACGTTCCAGTTTGACCTATCAAATCACATTATGCAAATATTGCAGCACAGACATTAGCCAATCATGCATCCATACATGTAAATTCTCAGGGGCAAGTTTTCCCCATTGTTGGTGGTTTTTGACAGTTTAGCATTATTAGCAACACTTGCTACAAACTTGAAAGATGCTTTTGATTTCAGGAGTCAGAACTGGGAATGACGTCTCCACTCAGGTTCACCAGTTGACTAGTTCACCACGCTCCAGTTGAAAAGTCGGAAAAAAACATGGACACAAACATTTCTCGGGCCGGCCGTTGTTGGCAATACCACTCAATAACAACTGCTTAGATGGTATTTTGGGCATACAAAGTGTAGCAACATGTCTATTGGTCTGTGGTATGACTGATTTACTAGTAAAAGTAGCATTCCCACCATGTTTTTATGGTGGGAACAATCTTAGAATCCCACCTCGGGGGTTGATGAGGCCATATGTACATGTCAGTGTTGCATTAATTGAAAATACAAAGATTTTCAGGGCCCATCACAGAAACCTCATGAAGCATTTGACCTAATCTGCAGCTGTTTTGAATTAATCTGACAGCTGCAGTTACTTTGCTGATAAGGTTTTCATTCAAGTGTTTTTAACCGTCAACACATTTATTTTCAGCATTTATTTCAGCAGTCGCGTCTGAATAAAGCAAAGCCGTCAACACCAGGTTTAAATAGATGAATGTTTCCGATTGTTACACTGAGCAAATGAACTGAGCGACACCATTCATTGGCTCTAACATGATGAGCGAAATCCTCCTTAAGCCTCTTCCCCTCTTCATGGCACGCTCGTCAAAACTTGACTCAGATATACTGTATGTTATGAACTGCTTTCCCCCCAAAAAGACGGCATGTGAGGAATGCTGCTTCATGTCACCAGCTGTCAGCTCGAACTAATGCGAATATGTTAAAGCCAGTGATGTCATGGTGTGAAAGTTGAAAGAGGAAAACTGGCGGCACGCGATGTCATTAATAGAGCGCCGTGTGTGTGCGTGTGCAGGAAGCAGACACTGCATGGAACAGGTCTGTCTGATCACAGCTCCCTCAGGTCTTTTATTAGCTGTGCAGATGTCTGAGATCATTGCAGATTATGAAGCGTCTATCTCCGAGCTCGTGCAGGAATCTTCACTTGTTGATTTAAGTTTCCTTTAAGTGGATAATAAAACGGTTTTGTTTTCACTGACTTTATTGTTTTTGTTTTTTTTTTCTCCTTCTAAAAATGTATGGTTTGCATTTAAACGACCATAAACTAAAAATGAAAGCTGGACCAGACAATGTTTTAGTTGAAACTTGTTGAACTGATTGCACATTGTAATGGTGATAGAAAAATGACTGTTTTGTACTGATGCCTGTAAGCCTTGCTCACAATATATTTTTATCTTGGATAATAGTAATAACTTGATTTATGCCACAAGGGAACTGTGCTGTTCTGTATCCAAAACAAAAACAAAAAATAGCCTTCACTTGTTATCTGATGTGCTTTTCATACAGTGATGCTTATTATGTCACAACAAAACATTGGTCTGAGGAAAAGGACCAGTGTCCTACTTTACTATTTTATTAACAAAACAAACAAACAAACAAAAACACCTGAAGCTGAAAGGCCACTTCAAGACTGAAAGTTCACTTGACTTTTGAATAAGCTGATTATAGTGATTATATTTTTATACTTGCTATTTTGTCAAAGACAGAAACTTTGAATTGCAGCTTCCCAGCAACCTTAAACTTCTTGGGTGTTGCTTGGGACCTTTACGACATTCTTTTGAACACTCCTTGCTGGGCTATTTAATTAAATTAGTAACTGTTCTATTCATAAAAAACAAATGCATTTTGCCCACGGAATTTCTCGATTACCCAATCCTGAGTTGATCCCGGTGAGATTCTTCATCTGCAGTGCAGAGTTTTAACGTGCACGCGGGAAAACTCAAGCAACAAATGTTAATACTGCACGGTATAAGTCAAACGGAGAACAAAAACAGCAACATTGTGTAGTAGGAAATTTGCAAACTCATTCTTTTCATCAGCTTTTCCAAACATTTGTCTGATTCTACCTGATAAATCACAGGCACCAGCAAAGAAAAATGGGTGCTTATTTCATAGTTATCAAAAACTACATGCAACTGTTATGCATGCGGGTATTTACAGTGACAACACCTTCAACTCTTCACATGCACATCATAACTGTAATATGAACGCATAGTAATAGAGTATAGTATTAGAGCAGTGGTCAGGAACTGGTGCTCTTTGGGCTAAAATGGGCCCATCAGCGTCAGTACTTGACCTTTCAGATGATTTTTAAAAAAAATGCTTTTTAAATGATTTGCATTTCAATTTTTGAATGATACAAAATAATTAACAGTGCAAAATATTTGGACATTTTATTCTCTGTATCTTACACACATTTGAGTCTTTGTAACAAGTTGGTGATTAAAGACAACATCCACATTATCATCAGGCAACTATTTTTAGCTGCAGCAAACAAATTTTTTTGGGTTTTTGTCTGCAAATTATGACATTTTAAGACACTAGCAACCACCACTGGCAAATTTTAGTTGTTTCTTTAAATGATACATTTACAAAATTTGTAGTTTTTTGTAAAAAATTTGATCATTAAAAAAAGAAAATAAAGTTTTGCCTGATGAAGATACAGTGTTTTGGCCCAATATTCAGTTGCTGAGAAAAAAAGATTGGCCTGAGGTGAAACTTACTTGCCAACCACTGAATGTTGTCGGAATATTATTATCATTATAGCAATATTAGAGTGATTAAATATCAGAGTCCATAACACTTAGTCTATACCCAATGTTCAAACATATTTCACAATTCAGGATAAAATGTAAATGTAATTTGTTTTAAATAGCAAAAATAATAGCAAATGTTATATATATGTAGCCAATTTAATAAAATGCATACATTAAGTCATGTACATTTTATTCACATAAATTGGATAAACTCTTGATGAACAAAGTAAGTTTTTGTAATCTACTCCAGAATCGGCAACAGAGTCTGCAACAGAGACATAATTTGTAAAATCTGGTAGCTTACGTGAGTCCCTCTTATGTAATGTCACGGTTGTATTTACTTTCAATAGCATTTCAAATGCATCACTAGATTTATTTATATAAGAGGACTTTGATTTGAAGGCATTTAGTCAAATCAAACATCTTCACCCTCTCTTGATTGATTTAGATTACACCAGCAAACCCCAACAAACTGCCAAAGCCCAACCCAGAATATTGTAGCCACAAAAATAAATAGCTCAGCTACTCATCTGTGTCTTAATGTCTTGTTGTAACCACTTGACATGTCCAGAGGTGTTTACTGAAAGCAAACTGACAAGCACTGGTATGACTCTTGCTGTGTCGTGCATCGCTAATGATATCTGTGCTGGATGCACCACAAAGAACATTCTTCCTCTGAAGTCGATTTTAAAGAAACAGCTAACTGTTGATTCTTGTCTCGACTTGACAGACTCAGTATGCGTGACTTGCGACTCCCTGGGTTGGACATTATTCTAAAAATGTGGAGGACTGGGATTGAACTTGATTATTCAGAGGGGAGTGTTTTGTTGTGAAAAACATTTCGCCCATAGAAACATTTTTTTTCTTTTCTTCGTGAGTCAAATGAGAAAATACAGTAGCGCTCGCATTTAAAGTTGGTAACACCACAAACCTCAAACACAACAGAACCTGTCTGCCAGGCATAATAACCTGGCTGGCTTCCTTTGGCTGCAGAGTTGACGAGGAGGAACATGTGAGAATGTTCCAGTTCAACCTGAATAACAAGCAAGCAGCAAAACACCAGCACAGAGATAGATAGATAGATAGATAGATAGATAGATAGATAGATAGATAGATAGATAGATAGATAGATAGATAGATAGATAGATATCTGTTCTCATTGCATTACATTCTCATTGTTTCTTTCCTTTTCTCCACCACAAAAATTCTTCGAAGGCCTCTCACTTTGAAGCACTTCCTCCTCTGAACACAGGATTTGTTTTCATTGGTCGGGAACTCTTTGTGAGGAGTGGTGAGAGTGTTTGAATGTTGAAGTCCTCGGGGCATCCATAGTTCACACAGGTTGTATTCTAATTTATTGGTTGACTGAGATTCCAAATAAGAATTATGGCTCTCACACTTTTGTGCACTGCAGTATTACATACTGTAGCTCCATAATAAACTAGACACCAACACTGGAATTCAATAGAAATGTTACTGATTGAAAAGAGGTTCAGGACAAAGATATGCTAACTGTATGTGTACAGTAACTGTGTGGTGGACAGCTGAACTGACTCAACCTTTTTTGTCCTATTTTCTCCACCGCTTTCGATCTTTTGGTGCGAGGAAAGAAATTCTTCCGTTTTTCTCTTCTGCTATTATTATTACTATAACACATGACACATGGTACAAAACTGATTTGATTCATTTAACCTCTTCTGCTTAATCCTCCACACATGGGTCACGGGGTGCCAGAGCCAATCCTAGCTGACATGGGGCGAAAAGTGGGGTACACCCTGGACGGGTCACCAGGCCATCGTAGGGCCAACATATACTGTTTGAGACAAACAAGCATTCACACCTACGGTCAGTTTAGAGTGGCCAATTAAGCAGCGTTTTTGGACTGTGGGAGGAAAACTGGAGAAAACCCCTTTAGTGTAAAACCAGCCTTTAAAGATCAGGGCTGCCGACCTGGATTCCTCAGAATCAGGAGGTCTCACAAAGTCTTGGGTCTCGTGAGAAATCGCTTTACGGCATGACACAAGCATCCTAGCCAGCTACTGGCTATACGGTCAAAGCAGCATTGCATTATCTTAGATGTTTATCATGGCAGAGATGGTGCAAAAGAAGCAGAAAAAAGTAAGGAAGCAGGGAAGAGGAAACGACTGTCCGACCGAGCGAGGGGCCACACGAGTAAACATCACACTGCCTTCATCCAAATGGCCAGAACTGAAAAACACAGAAGAATGCAACAGTGATGCCGACCTGCTGTTTTTGTATCTTTGTGATAAACTCTCTGTTCTGTAGATATTTACATGTATTTTCACTTCCTTGATGTTTGCTGTCGTTGTTGTAAACAATGTTTGAACAGTGTCTGTCGCTGGTTTGTTTTCAGTGGGTGGTTGGCTGTTCTTCCATCAGCATGGACATGGCTTCACGACTTGTGTTTTCCCATTTGGATACAAATTGCCAGGAGAGGAGCGGGTAAGGGGAAGCATCGGTGGTGAGTTTTTATGACAGTGACCATTACTGAACACGTTACACATTACCTTGAAGCAGCAGAAGACCACACCAGGTGCCACTCCTGTTACTTCACCTGTATAAGATTTCCTGGGTACCTAATAAATTGGCCAGTGGGTGTACACTCTTCAAAATGGTAGTTCACAAACCAGTGGGTGACATGACGGTTGGTTGGTACTTGGCCAAAACAAACATTATCTTAGGAGCAATTACACTGTCTTTAAAATATATTGTGCAAGTCCACTTTCTTATACACAAATCTCATTTCTTGAAAGCACACCTGTTTAGCACACATCCACCCAGTCTTATCATATGGGCCACAAATCTCAACTTTTTATTTTAATGGATGTTTGCACTCCACTCTCCTTTTCTGTGCTGGGATTGTTATGAGCCGTTATTGTGAGTAGGGTTTTATGCAAGAGCTGGTATCTGTATTTAAAATATTTAATCTAAGTTTGTGAAGATTACAAGGCCTTGAAACCCAAGCAGATGCAAACCACAGGTTTGTTTATAACAACTATGTCCTGTGAAGGAACCGATTCATTATAATTCGTGCTAATCACAGAGTGTGGTGTCTACAAGCAGTGCTGCAGGTAGTCAGCAGGAGGACGCCCAGAGCATAGCAACTTCTGTTAGATGGTAAACAAGACATACAATACATGGAATACTTGAACTTGTTTAACCTACAGTATTTAAATTCGAATTGCATGACCACATTTCCTCAGGCCTCCTTCAATTGCTGATAAGAAAAGTTGATAAGCTTTTATTTGTTAAATTTGGTTAAGTATTTTCATGATATTTTTTGTTCAGAGACAAATGGCCAAGAACTTTGACATAGTTTTGGATCCTGGTCCAAACCTGATGATTGCATTTTAAAAGCCATCAAACCAACATGGACTGTTTTAACTTCAAATTCCCACAGGATGTATGTATGTCTTTTCGAGTGCGTGGTGGAGGTGGACACGTGAAAAGCGTTCCACAAGCTGCTGTTGTCTTATTTTCCGTGACATCACAGCTCAGCTGCATGAGAGACATACGATATAGTGGGAGAAAAATCATTGTCAGTTTGTGAGACAAACACGTCTCATCAACTCTGTCATCAACTCTGACATGTCAAAGAATAAGAGGTGATTCTGTGATGCACGCAAGTGGGTCTGTGCTTTTTTAATGTGTCATGTAATGAGCACTTTGGCTTTTGTCCTCCCAGATTCCAAGCAGTATGTTGTGGTGAATAACTGCATATCATCGGCGTTATTCATTAGTGGAACTTTTTATGAGGCAGCTCAAAGAGCCTTAGGCCCTCAGTCAGTGTGGCTCTTATCTGCAGCGCTGCAGGAGCCACTCTGTGGTTCCTGTTATTGCGATCCCTCGGTGTGCAGGCAGGTACTTGTGCACCCATTTCTGCCGAAACCAGGCTCCCTCTCGCCTTTTCCACTCACAGATTATAAAAGCCTTACTGGCAGAAGACAAGGATTGTTTGTTATTGTAATACCAGTCCACAGTGGTTTGAGCGTGTGTTGTTTTGACTCGGAGAACAATCAAGTGTTGCAGTAAAAGAGGCTCCCTCCCTCCCTCCCTGCAGCCGCCCTCTCCTCCCATCTAACTCTTTCCCCCTCAAAGGTTTGTTTACAGCACAGACTCAGCATCATCCTCATTCTTTACACTCACTGGGAGCGAGGAAACACCTCTACCTTTAATATTTTGGATAAAAAAAAAACACAAAGCAGGAATTTCCTGTCGTGCAGACAGCTGTCACCAGCAGTTAATTACATAAAAATGTGTTACAAATGGCATGAGGGAATCATAGAACCACAATTCATATTTTGTTAGCTTGTGCATGTTTTCCATGCAGTAGGTCACGTTTAAGAAGCAAAAATTACACTTGTGTAACACTTCATCTCTCCATGATGTCCCAAAGTTTAATTTACTGCTCACAGTAGACTCAATTACTGAAAGTCAATTATATAGTCAAGTCAAGACACATTTTTTTCAATGTAACCCAATGTCATGAATTACAAATTTGCCTTGAGGAACTTTCACTCAATTAAAAAACATCCTTATATTTAGACCCTTTAAAAGCACTCTGCTCACATTACTCTGACAACCTGCAGGTGTTAATAATTACATACCACATGGAGGGTGTATAACATTAGATTGACACGCAATTTCTTATATCAATCAGTATGAAAAGAAGACGTCACATGCATGCAGAGACAGTTCGGGCCCTTTCACCGTAACTGTGCTGCAGCATTATTGTCATTTTGTAAATCTAATAAAAAGGGGAAACTAAAATATCATGGTAGAAGGTGAAGGTTGTGGCACAGATCTGCAGAAGGTCACAAAAATCAGAGGATCGTTATCAGAGGAGTATCAGATCATTCAAAAGTTGAACCATCAAGGATTTAATATTAATACTGTGTGAGTTAAATCATCCAGAAAAAAAACAATGTTCCTTGGCCTTTGTAAATTATTCAAACTTATCAGAAAGTTTAGTGTGAACAACAGGAAGTGGGGGTGTGTTCATGGAACATGTAGGTGACAGATGTTGACTCTTTTTATGAAGAAGATGCGACACTTAAGCTGTGAGTTGAAGAGAAACACATATTTCCTTTTTCAGATCAGGAACTGAAAAAGGAAATATGTGTGTGTGTGTGTGTGTGTTGCTGTGTGTGTGTGTGTTCTTGTATTTGTTGCGGAGTGAGGACCAAAAATCGTATAATTCCTACAAAGTGAGGACATTTGGACAAAGTGAGGACATTTTGTCTGGTCCTCACTTCTTTAAAGGGCTTTTTCAGGGTTAAGACCTGGTTTTACTGTTAGGGTTAGATTTGGGTTTAGGTTAGGGTTAGGGTAAGGAGCTAGGGAATGCACACACACAAGTGCAAACGTGTGTGTGTGTGTGTGTGTGTGTGAGGGGCATTGGTAGCTGTAGGTAGATGGTGGTTAGAGTAAAAGGTGGAAAGTCTCTCTTGTTCTTGTTCAAAAGGGCAGGGAACAAAACAGGAAACCATCACCTTGTTTTGGCTCACGGCCGCTACAAGTGTTTGGTATTTAGAGGCGGTGAATTCACATGATATGTTCATGTCTGTGCTCAGGTCAGAGCATGCACACACACACACACACATGCGTTTCACACACACAGTGGATGGAATGTCTGGCATTCCTTGATAAGCAGGGACATGAAGACTGTGATCCCCGTGGATGTTATGAGGAGCGACTGCTGACTAGACTAAATACGTGATGGATCCGTGACCTTGGTCGGATCGGGACTCATGTTCACTGGTCGGTCAAAGTGCTGTTGATGCGTGTGCCATAATGATTTTGGCTAATGAAAAACACTGTGACCTCTTTAATGCTCAGTAAACTTTACACAGCAGCTATGGTTTTATCTGTTATGTTTTTCTTTTAACATTGTTAAAGCATTGTTTCTCAGAAAGCATCTTATCATCTCCAACAGGCACAATAATAATAAAGGTCTGTGGGATCGAGCTGAGGCTGCACTGCAAAGCAACATTTATGGAGAATGAGGTATGTTGAGTCTAGAACCAACATTTTCTGGGAAGGTGACTGTCTTTTAACCTGGCTAGTTATGTTCAGATTTTCAGCTTCAAAGTGACTATGAAAATAAATGCACTTTCACTAATCAGCCTCTTTGGACAGTTTTTTCCATTTCTGTTAGACCTCTGGCTCTTTCTGACTACACAGACTCTTCTCAGCTAAGGTAATACATCACATATTGTTTGTATTACCTTTGCCACTGGAATGTACGTGCATCAGGTGGTGATGCAGGAAATCTGCATCAAATAATTGTTGTTCTTGCTCTCAACTAACTACTAATATGTTTTTATTGTAAGGCCAATTTCACATTGGATGCATGTGTGGTGTGTGACAACACTGGTGCATCGCTGTCTTAAAGTAGGCACAAATATTAACCAACTGGGAATTTTTGCACACACACACCAATTAGTGACTGTGACCTCTGCATTCAACCCATCCTTTTAAAACACCAGTAGTTCAATACTTACTAGTCTTAACTGTGTTTGGGGGACAATGGGTATTGGGTGCCTTGCTCAGGGGCATGCTGACCCTTAACAGGGGTCGACAACCCTTACAAGACCAACTCCTTTTCCTCTTGGCCGTGGGCTGCCGTGACTGAGACATTCTGCTGCATGTCTCACAGCAAAAATAAGACTGTGAAAATTATCTTTCCTCACAGTTACAACATCTATAACCTTGCATACGTCACAACACAGCACTTCCTGTTCCAGTTTCAAAGGCAAAACGCTCTAGTGTTTCAGTTCCCTGAACCCATTAATAGTTTTTTCAGTACAGATAAAATGCATGACTTTAAATGATGATTTCTGGTATGTAGATGAGTAGAAAAGGACCATTTAGAGTATTTAAAAAGCATATTTTATCATTTTTTAAAGGTCCTATTGACTGGAAAATTGAATTTCTGTTGCTTTTCATTTGATCAGCTGCTTCATGTGTGTTGCTGGAATATTTTACCATAACCTTTCATGTCTTTGAAATTACTGTTGAATTTGTAAAGTTTACATGGTCCATAATATTGTATTTTTTATCTTTAGGATATACCGCACCAAGTTAATAACAAACAAACAGCCATTCAAAGTGATGCTCCATTACCAGACTTCATCAGTGCAGGCCTCCACAGCTTGGTCCTGCTTTTAACTCCTCTAGAATGTGGTTGTCTTCCACAGTGGAACATTTATACAGGTGATGCACCTTATAGTCAGGATTCAAGACTCACTGTCACGTACATTGTATAAATTTGTCAGCAGCGACTGTGCCTTTTACTGTGCAAAAAAATAAAAACATTAGTATTGTTGGGGATAAGCTCAGTCAAGATGGAGCCAACATGCATCCTGGATGGAGGCCACATGACCCTTTGCTTAAACTGTCAGGGTCCGGCTCCACAATACCTCCTGCCTGTTTTACTTATGTCCCTGTCAGTTTCTTCTCAACCCGGTTTTACCTTGTGAGTCTCAGGAGTCTTGATCGGGCAGCTGGGTGGAGTCTCCTCCCTACACACCTGTATCGCGTTGACTGATTAGGAGGCTTCCCTTTAAAGACCCCGCCTTTCCCTCTGACTCTCGTCAGCGCGTCTCTCAGTATTAGCGGTACCACCTTCGCCTTTTCGGGAGACCTCCACCCCGGCCAGCCAGCCAGTCTCCTCGTTTTTTGTTACTCTTATTTGGCTAAGTACTCAGTTTGTGTTAACCTTTTGTAAATAAATCATTTTTTTCTATTAATTCACAAGACCTGGCTTCCGACTAGTATTTGGGTCCATACATGTCCTCAGGTAAACATAAAGACCATAAAAGGGCCATAAAAGTCAGTCTCTCAGGAGCCCTTGTCTTTCACACATCAGTGTAAACCCACCTCAATAGTCATTTTGTGACATTTGACCCGACCAGCAGTACAAAAGTCACGTTTCCCTCTGCCTTATTCTCTTTCCCTGTGTTCCTCCTGCATGGAGGAAAGCATCCCTTTTATCAGGGATCTGCTCCTCTGGTCTCTTCTGCCTCCTCTGTGGAGGAAGGACACGGACATCAGCTCGAGCTAAACAAGCTCCCAGCAGCAAGAGAAGCCTCTCTGCTGATCTCCAAGCAGACCTGCCTAAGGATCAACCAAGGATCCAGAGCCATGTTAGCTCCAACTGTTAAATTTGTGAGGAGGAACCTGAGCAACAGACACCAGAAACACAATCAGCCAACTATAGTTTCTGGTCCCACCGACAGCACCTCAAAAGAACACTTCTTGCATCATTCAAAGACTTGGTAATGTAACTGGGCCTAGCACAGTATAACACAAATTGGCTAAGCACCGACTGCTAAACCTTATGAAATATGGTATCGTGCATATGTGTTAACCCACCTTTCATCCTCTGTCAGCTGGGATTAGATTAGATTAGGCACCAGCAGCCCTGTGACCCTCATAAATTCCTCTCTTGCCTCATCTGCAGTGTTGCTTTTTGCTGTAATATTTTTTATCATGGCTCTCCATTATAGTAACTGAAGAAGATGACAGTAACAGGTTCATTTTGTGTGGAAATAGTTTCAGAGGATGCAACAAACATTCCTTTTATATATGATGAAGCAAACCTGGATTGACAAAGCAATAACCACAGTCATGATAGCACTGTCCTTTTCTGTTTTGCATGCTTCATAGTCCAAGACGCCTGGGCTGTTGTTGATTGTTTTCTTTGGATGTGGCTCTCCTGCACCGCATCAGACTTTATACTGTCAGTGTTGGCATCCATGTGCAGTCTGTGTATTTTCAGGGACTGACTAACATTGAAGTCCACGAGCATCCTCCACACCCTGAACAAAGTGACATCTATTCTTCTGTGTAGATGTGAGTGAACCTCCCTAGTTCAAACCTTCCTGTAGCTGTCAGGTTTTTCTTGCCCTGTGCCTTCTTAATAAACAATCTCAGGAGCAATGCTTCTCTTGATATTACATTTTGATGCTTCCTGTTATTGTAGGAAAACAATTTGGTTACATCAAGGTCAAATTTCAAAGGAAAAAAAAAAACACGTTTGGCCTGGAACTGATTCTTTTCAACTTTAAACCGTCAATCTGTCAATATTTATTAAAACATTCTTGTTGCCTACAAGAACTGTCTGGTCTCCCTCCTGTCTTGAACAATAGTCCTGCTGGGATCCAGTTCTCTAGACTGGATCCCAGCAAGAAAGGTCTGATGTCTATCACTGACCTTTATTTTGAAGGTGTTTTTTCCTCATTTGCAGGTTCGGCAGCCAAGTGTAACATTGCTAGTTGTCTCCTGTACTACTTCACCTACATGAACACCATGATTCCTTTTTAAAAACTTTTCTTTAAAACTGTAACACAGAGGGGATCTCTGTTTGTCTCACAGGAACTTAAAAGCAGACATGTAGTTTAATATGGATCAGTATTATTAATTATGCTCCATTTCTGCCTAATGGAAATAACTTCAGCTATATCAAAACACACTGGACCTTTAATACCTACCTTATGGAATCTTACCTCATAAAAAGGAATCAAAACAAATGATATTTCATTTGCACAAAGTTTAGGTTAGAAACAAATTATTTTGCAAATTATTGATCCATTTTCTTTTTGTCCAAGGATTAAAGAAAACCTTACAAAATCTATTGGATTTATATTTATAAGCACAACAGTTAAGTTATTGTGTTTATATTTGAAGTATTTTAGAGCAACTAATAGAAAGAATAATGTGACAGGAGGATACTGCGTGTCCCTTTGTTCCCGTGAACCTGACAGCTCTCTCATTACACTCTGTGTTTTGGTTTACACATACATGTTGTCACTCAGGTTCAATAGCATTGACCTCTGACCTCAGAGAAGTACTTCCAGGTGGGGCGTCTCAGGTCTGGTCTGACAGCGAGCAGAGAGAAAGACCTCCTGCAGCTACACACAGATACTTCAACCCTAAACAAACAGTGATCTGAGCACTCAGAAATGTTACGAGATCTCTCTCTCTCTCAACACGCAGGAGAATGAGATGAGCGGAAAATCGAATTCACCACTATAAGTGATAGAGATCAGTTTTAACAAACAATTAGTTGCGATTGTTGAACAAAATGTATTATTATAGTGTGATTATATCTTAAACTGTTGTACTTGGGTATAAAGGACAGTAAACATTCATGTGAAAACAGTGCATCCAGTTTTCTTACTTTGTTTGACTAGGAAGTCACACTGAGATTAAAATTCCTTTCCCAGTCAAGAATAAAGGTTAAATAAAATTGTGTGAACCATTTACAGTTTCTCCAAATTCCCTTTACTTACATTACCGGCAGAATAAAGCCAGCCAATAAAGTGGCTGCTGCACTGCACACATGGATCAAAAGGTTGTTATTAGTCTCCTAATTAATCATGGGTGTGTTTTTGGCTGTAAATCAATAAAACAACCTGAATGTCATGTCCTATTTTACTTTAAATACCAGGTTGGGTTGAATGAACTGCTATTAAAATGGGTGCGTTGTCGGGTAGTAAAAAAGAATATTTTTCTCACATACGTAGATCACCTGTGTGTGGAACAGGTGATCTTATATGCTCACTAACAGGAAGGCTCATTTTAATAATCTGTCCTAGAACTGCATCTGTCTGAAATAGACATTACATACAATCCTTATTTTTCACTTTAAACATCATGTATGTCAATGAACAGCCTCCACTGTCCCAATTTCCTTCCTACTAATTTGTAAATTTGCACTATTGTGGTTTTCAGTTACTTCTTTCCCCTTACAAGTTAGTGTAAGACCAAATGGTCTACATGAGCCAGCTGGAAATATTTCGGCTGATAATATCTGCAATTTTTCTCCTAGTTCTGTGTACATATGTACATATGCCAGCTGATAAATATCAAGAAACTGCAGGACAGAAATACACTATTAACGTGTCATAGATAAGTTTAAGTGAACTCTTGTGTTTACTGAGATATCATGTTCCCACACCAGAGAAACTCTGTTGTTACCGCAGCAAAGGGGCAGAGGTATACAGTGATAAAAAGAAAAAAGATTAGGATAAGAAATAAAATAAAATAAAAAAGCAAGAATACAGAATATAAGCTGAAGAATATACGATTATTAAAATATGATATTTACATGTTGTAATATTATACATACTGTATATACAAAGGTATGTATTGGACGTATGTAATACAACCTTTCACTATGGAAAGTAAACATGAAAGAATTTGTAGTGATCCAGATAGGATGAATTATTCAGGGGTAGAGTTGGCAGAATGTGAGGAAAATTGCAAAATGCTAATTCAAATCTGAGAAATGAGTTTTATTATACGTTTTTCATAAATTAATGATCATAATTGATGGCTTTTTCGTTTCTTCTACTCATTTTCTACCTCCCTCTCCTGTGCAGGGAAAATCCATTTCAGTTAAATTCAATTCAATTTTATTTATGGCACCAAATCACAACATACTGTACATTATCTCAAGGCAGTGTACACATAGTAAGGCAGAAAGCTTTACAATATTATAGAGAAACACTGAACCTACGCAATGAGCAAGCACTAGTTATCAGTGGAGAGAAAAGGCTCTGGACAGGATGTCAGCTCATCAAATGCAACAATCCTCATGTGATTCTCATGTGATTGGCTCTATGGGTCTTTTGCTGCTTTGCATCCAAACTCCACACTGTGTCCTTTACTGTGGGTCAAGTGTCACTGTTAGTGATTTTTGCATTAGTACCATCTGATCTGCATGTCTGTGTGGTGCTGTTCCAAACGTGTGACGTGGCAGTGAATCACTTCTCTGTCACATGACAAAAGAACTAATCAACTAGTCAGTTTTTTCATCTCCCACTCCATCAAACTGCTCTGCTTGTGTTGACAGAGCATCAACGTGCTTCGTGTGCAGAACTCGCCTGTGGCTAAACATCAGCTGTCAGGCCAGCGTTGGCCAAATCTGCTCCATGTGTCACAGGAATGTGTGCGGGACAAAGACTGAGGCTCGTTCCGTTAGTGAAGCTGGAAAGAGATGATCATTCCTCACTCCAGAACCTCAGGAATGCTTGTGTGTGAACTGTAAGGTCACGGTGGAGCGAACGGAACATAAATGTGAGGAATTTCTTTTTCCAATATCCTTAGCAGAGCAGGTGGCTGCAAGCATATACGTTCATGTAATCTTCCCTGAGGGAACCACAGCGGCGCCGATATCACGCAAGTCTAACAAGTGTGACTTCTCAGTCATATGAGTCCTCGTCTACGTTACCTGTCTGCTCCCAGTGGGTTAGCGTGCTAACACAGTGTGTGATCCGAACACTGTGTTCACAGTCTAAAATATAGGAGGCAGCAGAGTCATTATATCTACCTGATGCATGGAAAATGTTCCAAAACACGAAATGTTCACAACGGTTGAGGTGACACTGAAAAGAGTTATGCAAGTGTTTCATTTTTCGTTTTTCAGCTGATTTCACTCTGCCGTGAAACCACTTCAGGGAATGGAAAATCTTCAGAACTGCAGGGAGGTCTGATGAGGATGAAGCTGATGAGGAGGAGCCCGAGGAAGAGCATGATGCCCACACGTGTCACCACCATCCACATGGATGCATTGGCCCTGATCGAGATCCAGTTTCTGTCCTCACATTCTTTTTACGCGACTGTGCTCTTCAGTTACTACCGCTCTTCTTTTTTCTTTTCTGTTCTGTCAGCTTTTCCTTTTGCTGCAGGAGTTAGATGGAACAAAAATGCCCAAATTTGGCTCAAACTCATTCAAAATGCACAAGTTTGGAATCTTTTTTGGAAAACTTTGAAATAAATGGCTTTACTCGGCACCGCTTTATTTTGATACATTGTTGACTCTCTCTTAATAATCAACAGGTATTCAGTATCATGTGTACAGATGATCACATGACACTTATTCAACTGATAAGTGGCACACTATTAAAGGTCCAGTATGTTAACACTTGGTATAATAATTTTAATGAAGCATAAACTGAAGATATGTGTACACCTGATTGTATGATGTAATTATATTTACATCAGAGGCCAGGTCAGCTCTATGGAGACTGCAGTGTTTTTGCAATAGCCCACAATAGACAAACTAATCATCTCTTGAGTTTTGCTGCTAACTGAAGGCTACATATATTCTTTAACATACTTGGTAGTGAAGGGTGTGGTGAGGGATATTCAGCTGCAACATGCAACTTCACCAATAAGCAATGCTAAATGTTACACACTGTACCTTTAACTAACTGCCAGTACAACTACAAGCTGAGCTTCAGCTCTGTTCAGTTCATTCTAACCGGAATGCTACGGTCACTGCAGAGTTTATTTGATGATATTTGAGATGGTGCAAATAGCATGGCACATTTTCTTATTATTTGCGTTTTTTTCATTATTCACTCACGTTGAAAATTTTGGTGGAAACTCCGCCTTATACAATGACACAAAAACCAATCAGAGTTTGAGATTCTCTGACTAATGTCATGTCTGCATCAGACTCATTGGGGTCATGATGCAGGAAAAACACATCATCTCTGTGTGTTCAGACCCGGGGCTCTACCAAACCAGAAACTTTATCGACCCAGACCATTTACTAAAAGAAAAAGCTTGAAATAAAGTCAGCGAGGAAGTCGCTCTGTTGCCAATCTTGCAATCGATGTGAATGCACATAAAAATTGCACAAAAATGATCTTGCAGCACTAACAATGTGAACGGCATAGTGTGACTGCAACATAATCCCATACAAAAGTGCCTCTTGACTATAAATTATATTTATTTTTATATATATTTTTGCAGCGTTATTAACCATCACTCAGAGTAACTATCCTATAGTTGACAAACAAGAGACTATTACCAGAGAATCTACACTTGCATGTGTAAATGTGTGTCAGCACCGTCTGATTAAAGTGAATACATGTTGATTATGAGAGTCAGCGGTGGACGATCAAAACAAAGTGTTACTCATGTTTTGTTTAACTAGTGTTAATTACTTTTTAAGTAATTATTTTTAAGAGCAGCATTTTCTGGCTAATGACGATTTCAGTTTCTTCAGTATCTTCTCATTGAAAATAAAAGAAAAGCTGGGATTCTCTTGGGAAATTTCTCTTGTGTCAGTCAGTCTTTATTCAACATCTGAGGCCACACAGGACCGCAAATTACGCATCGTTTCCCTTTAATTATGTTGACTGTGGCAGTCTGCCAGTGTCTTCATTTTCCCACCTCACTTTCACAAAGAACCAAACCAATTTTACAGTTGCCATAATAACATGGGAATTCATAACTTTGCAATTTGCTCCGCTGCTGTGAGGCTGATCTGTGGACGGCATCAGTGTTCACCTCATGCTCACTGGTGCGTGTGCTAGTCCACTGTCACTCGCTTGCTCTTATCATCAGCAAAGTAATTACTATTCATGCAGCGAGTCGGACCTTTTTACCTGCACATGTGTGGGTGAGTGCTTCATGTGATCATCACCTTTTACTTTTGCATGCTGGAGTCTGTGCACCTGTGCATCACTCAGTCTCAAACTGAATTAAGTCTGCGTGGAAAAAATGATAACGTTTGCTGTTTGATGGGTCTGTCAGTTATTTAGTTTTCAATAATCTGTTTAGTTTGGTTCATAAAACTTTGGCTGACATTTTTCTGATGTTTTTTGGTGTGTCCCTGTGTCCTTCCTGTATCTAAACATCACTAAAGTATCAGAATAAACACTTCAGCCACTTCTGAGAAAGCTCGAGCAAACGGTTTTGAAAAGTCCAGTTTAGTTATGTAACTAGCACATTTGATGCGCAACACCCCCCGCCCCCCCAGCAGCTACTCCCGGTCGTGGACGTGAACATTCAACCTGAAGAAGAAGAAGCTGATTCACTTCCGCCATTACAACTGTTGTATCTGTTGAGAGCAACATGTCTCAGAAGAAAGGTTCAGTTCATTGTTGTTCTGTTGCATTAGCTCCGAAACAGAGCGCCTGTTCAGATGCTGTCAGAGATGAGCAATAAACGGCCTTAATCTGAAGAGATTATGAGGTTTTTGACCATAAATATGAATTAGTTTATCTAAGTCGACATCAGTAATCTCAATTTTTGGTTCAAAAAGACCATTCTATGTCTCCTTTAAGGTTATTGTTGGATGATGTAATTTGACTCCTTTTACTTTTTATTACCTTTTTATTACCCATCCATCCATGCATAGGCTTAAATTATATAACTGTTATAATCAGTTATAAGGTAAATATCATAACATCAACATGAATCTTCATTGAACATTAATTTATTTTTCATTTCTTTCATTAGTTTGAATGACTAATATTTTGTTATCCACGTTATAAACCACGTCAGAAGCTTAGTGGTGGTGGTCATCTCTTGTCCCTCTGGGCATCACTGCTGCCTCCTTTCACACTAAATCTTCCCCCAACACGACCCTTGACTCATTTCCTCCTTCATCCCACTGAACCCAGCATGAGCTGCAGGATTGTCCCAGTATGAGTCTGTCTGTCGACGCCTGCGGCCTGTGGCACCAAACTAATGGGTCAGTTAAGAGTGTTTTGAGGTTGTGTATCTGTCAGGTGGCGCTGGCTGCTGCAGGCTCAAGGCTCTGGGATTAACATCCCCTTTACTCATCAAGTAAAGATGTTTCCTTGTACTAGAGCTGGTGGAGGGGGGGGGGGCGACACACTTTATTCTGTCTAAAAAAGGGGGTTTTCATTCATTTGCTTCCTATAATGTTGACAAGAGAATTGACTACCTTTATTTAATCAGGCAGTGTCTTTGAGATAAGAGCTCTTCTCCAAGAAAGAACAAAACCAAAAAACAAAGACAATACAATGGCCCACTAAACAAACTTGATCAAAAGAATTACAAGAATCTTAAAACAAATTAGATAGCACTTAAATTCTCTGCAACATTCAAACTAAAAATGTGACTTATATTAAAACACTATCAACTGAAAATACAAGGGAGTAAAAACATCGGCACCATGGATATTTGGGAATCAAAATCTCACCCAGAATTAAAAGCCACTGAGAAGTAATAAATATTTACTAATGATGTACTGTAAATGTTTCTCTGGTCTGGACAGGTTCTCCAAATTTCTTCTGTGTATTAAATACAATTTGAATTGAGTTGTTTTTAAAGTTGTTATGTAAAATTTGTACATTGACCTTAAGCATTTAAATTCTTTCTACCATCGAAATTCAAAACATATTAGGGCGTGGCTGCCAACGTTTCTGTAACATGTAATTGTATTTATATCCAATGTCACACTGAATTCATGTGTTTGGAAAAACCTTTCGCTCTGTTTTGTCTTTTATACGTACATTGCTGGAACCAGGAATTGTACTCATCCTCACTTGTCCCATAATCACACGGACAATAAATAATTAAAATAAGTCAAAAAATATGCCTTTGTTTTTCATAAACAAGCATATCAACATATTGGACCAAAGAAAAAAACACAAACACACAGACATATACACCAGGAGTTTCTATGTACAGTATATCTTCAAGGAAGAAATATTTGCAGTAACATGACACTGACATAATATAAATCCAGTATTTGGATCTTAATGCTTTGTTATGTACAGCACTTCTTATTAAAGTACATTCAGCCAAGTCACGCACTGCAACAGTGTGACTGATGTGTGTGGACAGTGGAGCTTTATGACACACATCAAATTTATATAATCACTCATTTTTTGGTTTTGGTTTTGGTTAGGGATTTTCATCATCACACTGTAAAACTCCACCTAGAAAACAGTGTCTGTGTTTGCTGCCACTTAGAGACTGGAATAAACTGGATTTCTCTGCACAGGAACCACGCTGAACCTGAGTTCTCAGACTGAAAACTATTGTGTTGGATGCTTGTTGGTCAGTGAACCTGAAAGGAGCACGTTCTCCTGAAAGGCCAGAGGAAGGCAAGAGTCGGGCACAAAAGCCTGAAAGATTGAGAGGAATGAAGTGAACAACAGAGGAAGAGAAAAGAAAAAATGTGTCCAGGAAGGTTAGAGTGCAAAGTGGCAGCATGGGGCAAAGCAGAATTAAGTGGACTTAAGGCAGAACTATAAGAGACCTGCATAAGTTCCTACATGCATACTGCTCCCTAAGACCATCTTGTTATTTACAGCGAGTGAATTTACAGTGAACATGCTGCGTTGTGACAGAACATCTCTGCAGGCTTCACTTTCGAATCTCCTGACTGTTTTGTTATTATTCGACACTTGTTGATGTTGATGTTATCGTTCACCTACGGTAAACCATGGTGAGGTCCCACCTGATCTGCAGATAAATGCCTAAAATGTCCAAAACACATGATCAGATGTGGCTGCTTTTCTCCAACACGCCTACGGAAAACACATTTAACATAAACACGAGGGATGCTGATAACTCTTTCTGCTCATTCCACACTCATCTTAGTAATCTGCCCCTGCAGAGATGCAACTGGAACGAAGTGGAAATTCACCAAACACTTATTTGTTTCAAGCGTCTCCCAGCTGGTTTGAGTCATTGAAGCGGATGCAGTTTGTTTAATGTAAAGATGATAAAAACAGTTCTGATGCCACCTTCAGTGTTTCAGATATTACATTACTCATTTTAAAGCTGTAGTGTTTGTCTGTTACAGTACACGCACCTACAAAAATAACTTCACTCTTTTATATTCCATTTTGATTTTATCTCCTGTTTTGTTTTCTTTATTAGTTTTATTCAGCTTTATTTAGCCACAAGAAATTTCATTGCACTTGGTATAATGACAATAAAGAGAGAGAAAATATCCAAAGATATTAGTAGTTCTCTAGATAAAAATGCCCTGTTGATGCCAGAGGAGGATGACCAGACTGGTTTGAAAAGCTATAAAGGCAACAAGTAGTGGTGCGATGCCAGGGGGCGTGTGTGACCCCAGGGAACATGCTTTTTTTGCCGTACTAGAATAAAGTGTAATTGCACATCCATTACAGTAGTTGGCAGTGGCGCTCTTGTTGTCAAAGTGTGCGCAGGGAGTATTAGCTCTATGGTGTAGGCTGATTTTTGCACCGGGCAACATGGACATTTTTAACAGGTATGAAAAGAAAGGCGGAGAAAGACGGAGATAATGAGACAAAACAAAATCATCTGAAAGCTAAGACGAGGAAATATGACAAAGTGTATTTAACGTATGAAGTGTAAAGTTATTCTCTGTTGTAAATTAAACTCTATCTCTTTCTTTCTTTCTTTTATTTAATGTTGATAAGGATACAATGTTATGCAGAGGTGTGCTTATAACAATTTTATAGACAAATTGTTTTCTTCTTCCTTGGGGGGGGCATTACAGAAAATAATTGAGAAGCACTGCTTTACACCATCTCTAAACCCACAACATGTCAGTCAAGCACACGAGCTACAGCAAAGGAACACTCTGGGTGCTACTTTTGCTACTATATTGGGTGTTGTTTGCACCTAATAAAGTGGCTGGGTATATGAGTATATGTATAGATTTTGTTAATATATATAATAGATACATTTGGTTAATTTCTAAATATTTGACATGGGGTAAATGTCAATTCTAGACTTGTTCATATTCTATTATTAGAATTAGTAATTAATTTTGTTGTATTCTTATTTTACTGATTTTACTTGGTATTTATGACCAAGCAATATTTTTTTTATAATAAACTTTAGTATAGTGTAAATCCACTGTATCTAGTCTTGACGACCACTACAGTTTTGCCATTCACCCATTCACTCACACATTCATGTTGTGCAGCACATTTTCAATCATTCATCTTTCATAGCCATTCACACGAGGCCGGCACAACCATCAGAAGGAACGTGGGGTTAAGCATCTTGCCCAGAGACACATTGGCATGTAGACGAGCAAAGGCGGAAATCAAACCCTTGACCATCCAGTTGAAAGACCACTCGCTCTACAACTCGGCCACTGTTGCCCCTCATGACAGAGAACTAGTTTCATCCACATCGAGCTGCTATCAACAGTTTTTGGGAACCTGTACTATGATGGGAGACGTTGACCATTAAAAGTACAGTTCAGAGAGAGAGGGCGCCTCCTGTTGGCCATTTTTACATGCATACTGTATGTACACATCCCTTTTGTGGAAAGACTGCTACTCCAGCATTGGTAACAACTGCCTACACTGCAAAGCAACTTAAAAAAAGGTAAAAGAGTGTGGAAATAAATGGAAAAGTGAGCGTCAATATTGGCAGAGTGTTCCAGAGATGGAGAGATTCCCGTGGGTCATGTGAAGTGTAGAAATCATGTCTCTCACCAAGTTCTTCTGGTCATCTGTTACTATTTAACGACCTGGAAATCAAAGAAATCCTCCCATACTGGAGCTTTAACCATCACTGCTCCTCCACTTCATAAAAGATGCCACTCCAGCCATCTTTCACTTCCCACCTCCCTAAAAACAACAGCAGTCACTCCGGTTAAGTAAATCATCGACTTCTAAAAAGGTGGCGTGTTTGATTCTGGTGCTGACATTTCTTTTCTTTTTTTTAACCAGCGTCCTCTGTTTCCCCTAAATGCCTTGTTAAGAATAACAAACAATCTGCCAAGATAAATCATGGCTTGTTTTTCACTCGCACTCTTAAAAGTCTGCCATTTCATCATGCAGCTTGTCATCTTCACAGCAAAGTTCCTCACGCAGATAACAAGTCAGAAGCATGCAGAAAGCCATCCGTCCTCACAGTGCAAACACAAAGTCACTCCGCATCCTCCTCTGTCTGTGACTTTTGGCAAGTGAGCATGAAAGGGAAATTTAGGTCCATACGTCCGGATGTCTGCATTGCAGCGGCCAGAACGTGGATATGAAGTGTTTTCACTGAGGAGATAAAAGAGCGTGAAGAGGCAGCAGCACAGACTCAGACTCCAGAGCACCACAGGATACACACTCACATGTGACTGCTGCATTGATTAATGTCCACCATTATCGCCTCCACTCACTCTGACAGACAACACAACACTGACAGCAACTGCGGGACAATATATCTGCTTGTTTTTTCGTAAAAGAAATTAAAACTCAATTTGTTTGTGTTTAAATCCAGGCTAAACAGGAATTGTTCTCCTCCTGTATGTTTGACTCTGTATTGTGTGCGTAGGTGTAAGCTGTTTTGTCCAGGTCTCCCTCATAAAAGATTTCTCTTTTTAAAAGAGCAGAAAATAAGTAAGTGTTTTTCAAAATGAAAACAAGAGGGCCCCATAATTCTAAGACCAGATATTTGTTTACACCTTTCACCCTTTTCCTGCACCTGTCACTCCATAATCTGGCCTAAAACCTTAAAATACCCTCAGATTATCTTTAATAAAATGAACTGGCATCTTAAATCAGTGTCATTTTAAATCCTAAGTAGTAAATGTTCAATATGGCAAAGTCACCTGAGGCTCGTGGGTGAAGTAATATTTAGACCTGCTGGTCATTAATAAAGTTGAAATAATCAGTACTGGTGGGAACGTCCTGTATCTAATTACATGCAACTCATTACATCTTCTTATTTTGTGTTAAGTTTTGTTTTGAGTATATTGCATTACAAAAAAAGACAATGTCTGAAATCTGATTAGTTTTATTTAGATCAATAGCTATAAATAACAATTATAAATATACAGTGTCTGCAAGTTTTTTTTGGTTGCATAAATTGTCTCATGCCTGAAAATGCATTAAACAAAGTATTGTTTACACTTTCTGGACTTTATGTTTGCTTTTTTGTTCATGCTGAACTGGCGTTAACTGATAAATTGGGACGACTAGCAGTGTTGAGCTGAACTACAGCAGTATTTACTGTATGTACGTTTGCAGTATCTGCTGTCTTTGACTTAGCACACAAATACCTCTGCAGAGTCAAGTTAAAGCCCGGATGATCATCTTTTCCCATGTGGAGATGCTTTTGCACACAAAGCTCATTAAGGGAGTGCGTGTCTGTGTCGATTAGTGTGCGGCTGCTTTGTCTTCTCTTCTGCAGAATGATAATCAATAATTATTTGTGTGAGATATAGTCAGATTACAGTACAGTGTGTACCTGACTTCATATTTCATTCAAATGTTAGGTGTGGCACTTACAGAACTGCAGCGGCTGAATGATGTGATCTGCCTTCGGTCTTTATATTTCTCATCATCAGTCATATAATTGTGTTAAACTCCACTTAACACAGTATCCTGCACTGTCTGTGTATAATGTATACAGTAAGTTCACAACAATTTCTGGGAATATAGTGTTCTGGCACACCGGCCCTCTTGCTCTTCCTCAGATTATTAACTGGGAATACTGAGTTGGAGATTCCCAACTATTGTTTTCCTGTTTCTAATTAATTGCTGGGAATATTGACAACATTTTCTGGATTAATGCACTAGTCATTTAGTCATTTCATAATTTCCTGACTGTTGGCTGCTATCTCCTCCTAAATGTCTTAAGTTTGTTAAAATAAAGCAAACAAACAAATAAATATTGGAAAATGTATTATTATTTTCACCTAATACTTGAACATGGGGCTTGAACGTAGAGAAAGTCTCTACCTTAAATTAATAAAATATGAATTTACTGTATTGCATTAACCTTTTTTCTACAATTTTTTAAATTTTATTTGTTGGTTTATTATTTTATTCTACTCTTAATAATTTTTGAAATATTCCACAATTTCCTCCCCATTGAAAATGAATAGAGACAGATGCTGCATCAACCCTGCTTGTAGCTTTATTTTCATTTTTTATCTATTACAGGGTGTACCAAACTTTTTTTTTGTTTTTACTGGGGACACACATGTTAAAGATGTAAAACTGTTCACATGTTCACAATATACATGTAAATTGAACCCAAAGCTAATATGTGCGTTACAGAACATTTCTGGACATTTTCAGTTTCGGTAAAAGTTTGAGTGCAGGGATGTGTTCTATTTGCTGTTATTGCCTTTTCTGTAACATTTAATATTATTTTGAATAGGTGAAACAGACATTTCCATTACTCAAGATAATTGCAACTTAACTTGCATCATACTGTTTGAAACATATACACATAAATCTAAAACGTTGATAAAATTCATTAAATTATATGGACACCCAAATAAAAATCTATTGCATCTTATTTAGCTATTGTTTCTGTTATTGTTCCAAAGAGCACTAACACAGGTTTTACACATGTTTGTATTTGCATCACTGGCAATAAAATAAAAATCTTGAATCTTGTTGCAAATTATGTGGACCAATAAGATGTCACTCACACTGGGGTCAGAGGGAGGAACAAGAAGTCTTTAGGGTTTAACAACTCAGTAACTAGATCGCATAGAATTCCAAATATAAGCACTTAAGAGCAAAAAAAAAAAAAAAGATGTAAAATGACCAGAGTTTCAGTCATTTTTTTTCAGCCAGTACTCAGTTAAATATGCAGAAAATGTGTTGACTCATTCAATAATGACACCAGTCCTCTAATAAAATCATTAGTGAATCTGAGGTGTAATTTAGAACCGGCTGAACAAGCTCGGTAACTTCTCTCCATGAGAAGTGTGTGCGCACTGAGAGATCTTCCCTTCCACACTAATGATTTTTATTTCATCTGAACACCAGAGACAGCACTGAGCAAACCTTGATATAACTGTCATAGATGTTGGCGACAACTTTACTGGTGTCACATTCCAAAGTGACAGAAAGGAAACCAGTGACGTCTGTCTTTGCTGTTATCACTAAATAAACTGTGGCACAGAGAAAAACAACTGGCAGACACACGGAATGAACCAAATGTTCCGTTTTCACTCCACTCTTTTCTACTTTTGTCCTATTTATAAAGGTCATGTATTATATGCAGTTGTTTTTATGTCATTTCTTAAGGTTTGATTTTTTTTTTTGTCGGCTCCAAACACCCATGTGACTCACTGCTCAGACGATATTGTGTTGGTTTGCTGGTGACCTTTGCTTTTGTGTCACCAAATGTTCTGATCAAATATTATCCCAGATTTTCAATCTGAATATACTCTGAATGATGTGTCAGGCTCGAGCACCAGCCTCTTCAAATGGCTAATGTTGTTAACGGTGTGCACCTTTTTGATTTTATGCACTTTGAGATGCACCTTATGACAAACAAACATTTATTGTTCATTTTAAATTGTGCACTTTTTTGATGCAAAGGACAGGTATGACCAAAATATTACGTACCTTACATAACATTTGTGCTGGTTTTAAATTTGCTGTCGCCTATTGCTTACTGGCTGTGAGTTTGTAAATGAATAGCTCTGCTCCAGCAGGTTCAGTAAAGACAATGAAGCAGGTAATAAAGTACCTGTTCCAAAAATCTATAATATTGTTAGTTCTATGTTGTTGTAAAGTTGTAAAGAGCTTTGAGATAATTTGTAATTTGCTGCTATTTTGGGAAAAATTAATACAATTTGCAGACAGACAACTGTAAGAAACCAGTTTAGTTGTGTTTGTGTCAGTATCATACTGAAATGTTTCTAGTTCAAACTGCATCTATTCCACAACCGAATATGTTGTACTTTAAAACTGATAATTCACTTCAAATAAACTGTGTCTGTGTACTAGAGATATTTAGACAAATTAAATATTATGGTACATGCTGCTCAGTGTTTACAAGGTGACAAGGAGCTGGTATTATTTTGAATTTTCATCATAAAGAGTTGTGTCTTGGTACAGTGCATGATCTCAGAAGAGTCCCACATACACTGTTAACCACATCTCAGTGTTTAACTTCAGTCCACACCCAAACAACAGTGTTGCACATATTTCTTTTATTATTATTATAATTCCAGATCAAAACACAAACCTCCTCAGTGATAACCAGCCTGGACTTTATTATCTGTATACACTTTTAATGTCAAAGTCTCAGATAATGTTGTGTTTGGTGTCACATCTGCTAAAACCTACTGTGGCACCTGCAAAGTCACAGGTGGTGCAGTTAGAACATCGGTGTGCCGCAGCTGTCAGATGTGTAACCATCTGTTTTAAGTGTTGTGTCATAATTATGTAACCATGAATCATGACGCGGGGCCTCTCACCCTTTTACAAAGGTGCAGTGGCCCAGTTGCTGCTGTTGGGTGCCTGTTTCCACCGATTGGACATGAAGTTTCCCCTCGGCTACTGAAGGTTCCTTATGTGGAGGTTCCTCGGTGGTAAAGGATGAGGTTGATCTCGTTGTTACGCCCTCTTCCTCCCCCTCCTCTCTGCCCTGTGGTGGTGTTCCCACAGAGGAGGTCATGGCAGCCTTAATAGCATCTCAAATAGCCAAGACCCCTGTGGGTCAGGGTCCCACTGAGGAGGTGGGGCTGGACACATGAAAGGCTGGAGAGAGAGATGAGGGTGAGATCTGACCCTGCAACAGTCCCACTTACTACAAGACACATAGTCTAGTCAAACACTGTAGAAACACTAGGTGGATTTTGGCTAGTATGATCTATATTTGGGATAGGCAGGGATGAACATTATATTGACTTTATGGGTGTAAAGCAACGGGCAAAAAGTCATGACATTAGCCATGAGAATCCAAACTTATATTAGGATATTAATATTATGTTAATATAAAATGGGATCCAAACGTCAGAAGATTGTGATTCATTGATGTTTTGCAACATTAAGCTCAGAGACATCCCTGGCAATTAGGCTCATATTGGATGATACCACTGGTGTTGAAGAAGAACCAAAACTAGGGATTGAGAGCATTAACTCTCTGAGGTTTATTTTCTTATGCAACCAAAGCAATCAAGCCTACTTCAGTATTCACTGACTTCCCCAAGGAAAACAGAATCCAGCTTCAACCTACTCCTTTTTGGACACCATTCATTCTTTTAAAACCTGGGCTCATGTGTTCATCCGCAGCAAATAAGTAAATATCTGTTGATTTTTTTCTTTCTCTATTTTTTATACTTATTTTAGATCTTATTTCGATGTAGTTCGATGTGATTTTTTTTCTTTTTTTTTTTGTACTTTTAGTCCAACAAAATTGATAAATGAAAGAAGAAAAACATCAAGTGCAGTAAACAAAGTGTTGTAAAAATGACAACAACCCTGACATATACTGCAGTTCTCTGTCAAGGAGTTTAACCACGACCTTAATGAGAAAACCCTTCTGTGCGGTGCCCAAATGTTGGGAGCTCATGTGGAGCTGTGTGTTGGTCCAAGTGAGGCAAATAGGTTATAAATAGGCTAGATAGAAATTACAGCATTATGGTTAAGGCTAAGGTTAAGGGTGAGGAGTTTGGTTAGACAGTGCACTGTCCTGATAAGCAAAAATTGCAGGGTCCGGGTGAGGCCTATTGTTGAAATAAAAAATCCACTTTTTTATTAAGTACTTTGGCAGATGTTTAAATTAGAGATGTGCTGATATGATTATCTAATCCACTGGATTGGATATCACTGAACTGTAAAGTGAGACCAGAATCTCCTCAGGAAAATGTTACCTGCTGCGTCAAATCAAGTGAGAAGTAGAAACTGATTTTCTCAGAGGCTACCATTCAAATGGAATTCTTTTTGTAACCAGTGGAGTTGCCCCCTGGTGGATAACTGCTACTCCCTAGACTTCACTTATGAGGCAATATATGTGAAATTGACGGGGTCAGTATTTACTATGGAAAAGTGGTATTAAGTCATCTCTAGTTTTTTTGTTTATGGTACTGTGTACTGACTAGTTAGTCAATGGCTGCACAGTTCTGTGTATTTGGTATGTTACTAAGTCGTTCATAGCAAGCAATTCATCTGTGTGGCACCAGCTTCCTGCTGTAGTAAAGTCACTTTTTCTGACCCAAGTCTAAGCCTTTTTTCCATTTTCATCGTCTTTCTTTTAATTTTCTGTAATTTGAGATAAGTATTTGAAGGGAAAACAGTATTTAAGGCTTGCTACAGATTAGAGGTAGAGAAGAAAACTTTAAATTAAAGACAAAAATTGCAACCATGTTTGCTTTTGTGCAGCCTTTGCTTTCATGAAACCATATACTACATTTACTCTAAATGGCACATCATTGATTTGATTGTTTGCTCTGTGCTGT
This sequence comes from Brachirus orientalis, assembly GCA_016785285.1. Taxonomy (NCBI): domain Eukaryota; kingdom Metazoa; phylum Chordata; class Actinopteri; order Pleuronectiformes; family Soleidae; genus Brachirus; species Brachirus orientalis. The sequence goes on from JAFBJR010000624.1 coordinate 989,221, forward strand.
GATAATCGACCTGCTGTTTGGGTTACGCGTGTCCGAGGATGTGTTCGCTTGTTGTCAGATGATTTTGCCCGCTGTTGACACAGTTGGAGTTTTGTTTGGGAACGGCTCCCTCAGCCTGCTGCAGGTGCACACAATCTTGTTTGGTTTCTGGGAGATAGCAGCAAAGAAGTGAAGGAGAGGGAGTATTATTCAGGGATGGGAGACGGAGACATTATCAGCACTGCACTTACACTGTAGTAGCTGGGACTCGGTGCTGATAACATAATGTGTAAACACTATTCTTTTGTGTCATTTTGTGTGTGAGCTTAACTGGAAATCGGTGGCCGCTGCTTGTAAGAGCAGCAGTGTTTACAAAGTGGGCCCTTTCACCTTGAGAAGAACATGAACAGCTTCAACCTACTCCAAAAAGGAGTAGGTTGAAGCTGGATTCTGTTTTCCTTGGGGAAGTCAGTGAATACTGAAGTAGGCTTGATTGCTTTGGTTGCATAAGAAAGCGCTGAAAACACAGGTATTAAAATTGAATCCTGTGATATACAGATACACATGTATTGTTATTGCACAAGCACAGCAAACTGGGACAGACCTAGCCTCGAATCTGAAAAGATAATAAATACCATTTACTGAAATAAAACAGAATACTACATACACACTCATTTGAAATGTAATTGATGAAGTACAGTTTAAAAGTACAAGCACTTGCAAAACATTGTAGAGAACAGGAATACACAATATGAGTTCAAATTATATATTAAAAAGGAATTCAGTCATTCACTGCCTACTGCTTTATCGTCCACGTGAGGCTGGAGCCAATCGGAGCTGACGTAGGACAAATTCTGGGGTACAATCTGGACAAGTCACATGTCCATCACAGGGACCAAGTCCAGGGACAAACAACCATTCATTCCCACCTAAGTTAACCTAATCTACTTTTATGGACAGTGGGAGGAAGCCAGAGTGTTTGAAGAAAACACACATACACACAAGGAGAACATGCAAACTCCATACTGGTCAGACCAGGATCTGAACTGGCAAGCTTCTTGCTGTGAGGCAACAATGCTAGCCACTTCTCCACTGTATGATGCCTAAAAAGAACTGAGTTGGCAAATTGTAGTAACTGATATTGAGCCCTCTCTATTCAAGATTGCTAAAACATGTATGTCTTTCTGTACTACGGGACATAAGGTTCAGTTCCTGAACCCTGTAGAATGTGGCACATTGATGTCACTCAAGAAACCAACTGCCTTGAGAAAAAGCAAGTAAATTAACAATTACTATTATTTTTTTATCTTAATTCCTGTGAGCAAGGTTTCTAATCCCCATTGCTCCCCATTGATTGGGTTAAATGGACACTCTAAATTGACTCCAGTCACGAGGGGAAGCCACATTTATTGTAGTCCAAGAGCCGGTCCAAAGCCTGGGACAAAATAGGAGGGTCAGGAGGGGCGTCCATCCATCCATCCATCCATCCATCCATCCATCCATCCATCCATCCATCCATCCATCCATCCATCCATCCACCCAACCATCCATCCATAGGGTGAAAGGAAGGGTACACCTGGGACAGGTCACCAGTCCATTCCAGGGTCAACGTATAGAGACAAACAATCATTCAGTCACACTTGCAGGCAATTTAGAGTGTCCAGTTAATCTCTGCATGTTTTGGACTGCAGAGGAAACCAGAGACCCAAACCCAGAGAAAAGCCATGCAAACTCCACACAGAGAGCACCTGACTGGGATGCAAACCAGCAACCTTCTCACTGTGAGGCAACAGTCAGGAAGGACATCTGGTATAAAAATCTCTGCCAAATCAAATATGTGGACAGAGAGGGTGGCGCCGAAAGAAAAATCCCATATATAGCTACATGTTTACTTGTGACTTAAAAGGTGTAGTTGACTTGTTCTTTCAAAGAATACATTAAATAAATAAAAAGTAAATGAAAAAATGAGAATAAATGAAATGATCCATCACCTGGTCACATGATACAAATTTCACATTAGTGGTGCTGGTCAATGGCAATCCCACAAAGGCAGTTGCTTGAGTTGAAATATTTGAGTAACACAGTTTCCAGTTTCCTGATGTCAAACCAGAAATGGAGCAGAGTTGCTGTATTTCTGCACCCAGTGTTCTGGGCCCATTTATGTGTCACGATCTAAACTGTTGGTTAAACATTACAATGATTATCACTGGCATGTATTTACTTTCATGTGATGGAACCACTGGGCCCACCTGTCAGAGCACTGGCCTCCAGCACAGCTGCACTTTCTGACCCGCTGCTGTGTGAGTGTGGTATTCAGTGTTGAGTTGGGGACATATGGGGCCCTGCTGAGGACTGACAGATGCTTAGGGAAATGGGACTAAGCAAACAAAGTATGTCTGGAATGTGTAAGAGACATAAAGAGAGAGAGGACCTTTCATAACCAAACCAACTGAAGGAAGAAATAGGAGTAATCTTCCAGTCCATCAGTGATGTAAGTGTTTAACCCTCTGGCCTTGAAGATAATTTTCAAGGATTATAGTCAGGTTGTCGATGTAATCTATGTCTACAGTATGTGCAGTAATTTAGTTCAGTCATTCATTCAAACTCCCTGGGGTTAAGGTGTAGGACTTAATCAACTCGGTGTATTGTTTGTCTGTCAATAAGTATCTTAAATACCTTTTAATACAAATATTAGAATAAGAAATTGAACTCTCAAATTTGTGTTCGTACAACAGGGTTAGGATGAGGTTTAACATGCAAATGGTAAAGTTTGCGAGTAACTTTAACTCAATGCAAGACATCAAGACACTGTTGGGAAGTTTTTCTTTAAGCAAATTAAATAATTCTGAACTCTGTATGAATACAATTTCAATTATCTTCTATTGGCTCTGCCATTTTTGAAAATGTGACTTTTCTCTTACAGTGTCAGGAATATTATATGTAGTGGACTCATTTCAAATGGAAATTACAGTAAACATGACCCTCTTATAAAGACACCATCGTTTGGGAAAGTGATACCAGTTTTTTGTAGTTAAATATCGTCTAAAGCTCAGGCTAGAAGCGAATTAGCTGACACATGGTCACACACGCACGCACGCACGCACACACGCACGCACACACACACACACACACACACGCACACATCTCTATTTCCTGACTGACTGTAGCCCTCTGTAGGCTGTTACTGAGGTTTATGAAAGGGTGTCCCGGCTTGTTGTCCTCACATACATTTTGCAAAGACACGTTGGCCTGTGCTGCTTCACTTCAGAGAATTTTAATGTTTATATCTAGGGTTCTATCCACAGTGCACGATAGCAAGCAAACATGTCTCCTTTCCTGTGAGATCCCCTATTTATAAAAACACGTTCTGCAGCTCGTCCCGTATTGTTGTTACTCCCTTATTTCCAGACTCGGGATGGGATTAAATCTCTGAACTTCCAATGAACTACATAAATCCAATGTAACACATGAGAGAAACTGGATCCAGGTTGAAGGCTGTATCAACCTGATAATATGTAGAACTGTATGTTCCATTAATTTTGCTCCATGTCAGGTCTAACAAATGTGACATGACTTGATGCAACAGCAGCCTGGAGACAGTTCACACAGGCTTCAACAATGTCAGCAGGTTATGTAAGCTGATCGACTCAAGATTGCTGTTTGACAAATGATTAAATGAAAATGATTATTTTGAATGTATAATGGTCTATGGAAAGGTAAATGGAAATATTAAATATTAGTGCAGAGTTTAATCATATTAGACAATGGAATGTGTTTTGACTTGAGCTGTTGTCAGATTCAAGTCTTTTTTTTTTAAATTGTTGTTGTGTACAGTAGATTGGAATGCACACTTCTAAGTGCCAACATGAACAATCATCTTGGAAGATGGAGTATATAAAAAGACTTGGCAGCTGTCCTGACAAAACAACAACCCAAACTCCCGATGAAGTGGTCCCGGTGAAGTGGTCCCGATGAAGTGGTCCCGATGAAGTGGTCCCGGTGAAGTGGTCCCGATGAAGTGGTCCGGGTCCTGGCTGTCTGTTGCTGGCAGCTGGATGGAGGAGGCTGTTTTCACCCTCATTCACAAGATGAGAATAAGCAGAGTTGAGGATCAGTGGGGGCCACATGAGGATTAGATGAATTGTTGAAGTCTGTACAGAGCTGGTTTAGCCCCACAGTTAGCCGTTTAAAGAGGAAATGGTCAGGTGTTAAGCTAAAAGTACAAAATGTCAAACTGCTGCATGTCAGAAAATATGTAACTGTGATTGTGTCTCTGTGCAGATGTGCCAGCCAGGTTGTAGCCTGGCTCACACCAGACTGCATCTCAATCTCATTCTCATTTGAGTATGAGTATGGAAAGGGTGTCGCCCCCACCCCCCCACCACCCCCCACTTTCAAGAGGTGTAACTAATGGACGTACAGTAGATCAAAATATTTCTGTTACACAGTTGGATAGACCTACAAGCAATAAGACCAGTGATCTGGATGGTGTTGTAGTTTTGTCTATCTAGTGATGGTGTTTAACTTTTGACTTTTGCATGGGGGAGCTCTGTGGAGCTGCTCTTCAGTGGATGTTCTTCATGATGTTGCTTCTCTGTTGTCATTGTGTTGAACATCGTGTTGTGGGTTTGTGATTGTTTCCCTGATTTAGGAGATTCTGAAGTTGGCCAAAAGCTCGTCCTTGCCAGACGTGTATGCAGAGTGAAAATGAATCACTGGATTCACCCAGGCTAGAAGTCATATACATGATGTTCTGAACTTTCAGAAAACTCCAACTTACAGAATGAACATTACCTAAGTAGAGTTAAAATTTGCTTGTCTCACAAACATGGTACGCAACTGTATCTAATCACATGTATCTAATATTTTTTACCGTAATATCTGAAGATCTTGTAAGGCTAAATGTTGCATATTGGATGAAGTTTGGTTGAGAGGACAATGGTGACCATCCATGTTCATATTTGTGGCTACAGTTTTTTCACTATTTTCACTACTCCCATGGATACCACAACCCAGCTTTCATGAAAAAACTACCCAATATTCCACAAAAAAAGATACTGTGTTATGCATAACCTATCCACTCCAATAAAATAGCGACAATAAGCACTTGGTTTCACAGCGACTGCATCACTCCCTTATCCCTGCAGAGCAATAACGTTACTCTAACAATTGCAATGCACATTGTTTCGGTGCCATTTGTCAGTTTGCACATTGTGGAAACTAAGTTTGCTGCACACACCTCTTCATTCACCTCTGCTATGACCAACTCTGGTTAAAAGTACATGTGCTCTTGCCAGCACCTTGCAACTGCTGCGTCTTTATGACTGCAAACAATAGTACACCTGGAACCACCATGAAAATGGGCTTTTCTGTTCTTCTTTAATATTTTTGTTGTTTTAAACTTACTTGTTCTTAAATCTTTAGATGAAAACTCAGGCAATGAGCTTGATCCCTGATGAAATGTCTTGTTTGAAGTTGTGTACACACAAAGCAAAGAGGCTTCATCCTTTCTATATGCACCACCAATGTCCATCAACATTGATCTCATTTTTTTCAAGGATGCACAAGCCTCATATGTGTATGGAACGGTGAATAAGGTCAATGTTGATAGACACTCATGCATCCTTCACAAGCAACTGTGTGCTGAGAGAGATTAGGCAAGAAACAGCAAATATGATTTCCATCTGCCTAGCGATGTAAACAAAGGCAGCAACAAAAGGAGAGCAAAACCAAACACAAACACTCCACATGTTACCATGCATGCTACTGTAAGTGTCTCCATTTCTTTGTGCATATTTTCCTTTGAAATTATCACTGGAGTCAGATTAATATCTGTGTGTTTGCAGTGCTGGCGTTGGACAGTGTTTTCTCAAGATAAAGTGTAGTGTAGTTTATTCCTGCTCAAATATTTCAGCACTTCACAATCACAATTATGGCAGGGAGTTAAATATGGGTCAGAAAACTTAAGCCAAAAGGGACATTCTTATCAGAGGCACGCTGTTGTTACAGTAAGATAACCCAGAGATAGTTTATACCCATATTTTGTTCACCAGGAAAACAAGATTTGGAGTTCATAGCTTTGTAGTAGCCATGTGAGGCTACACCGATGGCATGGTTACCTATTGAGGAGTTAACACAAAATCCAAATGATGTGAACATCATTGCTAATGTTGAATGTTGAGCTGTTAAAAACTGAAGAGCATAGCAAAAGATTAGGCTATAATGCTACATAATAATACTGCATTAGTTATGCTATATTCCATCAAACTAATTATAATAATTATAATTATTATTAATTATAGCCTTGATTATTATGACCCATTGTTTTGGGAACTGTTATTCTGAAGCCTGGAGTTTTGCAGTTTGTCCACCAATTTTTTATATTTTATTTTATTTTTTGTAACCAGGAGAGAGGGTGAGGCTTGGTAAGAAGTGGATGTATTATTTTGTCATTTACAAAATGGGCGTCATCCTGTTTTGAAGAATAGTCCGGAAACTAGAGACTGAGATTCCTTGGGAAAATATTTAATCATGTTGTTCATCAAGTAAGAAGTAATGATGTTTTTCTTTGTAACCAATGAGTCACCCCCTGGTGGCAAATCAACAGAATACAGGCTTCAAGCACTTCCCCATTGGTTTCACTTTCTGGACCCATACAGTCTGTGATCAATATGATTTATTTTATATGAATGTATTCTAATATATTAAGAGAGAGTCAGTGGGATATACAGTATATTTTCACTTGTAACTAAATTCTACCTGCAGGTGGAGCTAGAAGGTAAAACAACAAAAATCATCATCTGGAAACCATGAATAATAAATCTGGGGCCAACCAATAAACCAGCCCTCCTTGTGTTTGAGCCGTGGTTCGAAACATAAATGAAAATCCTGTATGACCCCTTGAACTTCACTCTGCTGTCACAGATTTCTTTCTTGTTACACACTGATGTCAGTATGGATTGCTACACGTTGGAAGCTTGAACGCTAACACCTGTTAACCACTCAAGCAAATATGCCAATAATTTCATCGAGTGCCAAGTAGATGCATATTGTTTGGAGCATCTATTACTCATATTCACATTTTGTATATACGCGTTATGTAACTGTGTGTTTAAAATCTGTGAGAGTTTATTTTTCATCCGAGTTGACACTGGGACTTATTTTTTGACACTCAATCCATAATTCTTTGGATTCTAAACATTCCCTACAAATGTGTTTATGAGGAATGGGTGACAGCCTCCCACCCTCTTGATTTCAAAGTAATCTTAAGTTAAATAAAGCAGAGAACAGAGGCATCACTGCAGACACTACCTGTCTTTACATTTAAAAAGAAAATATCTCAGGAATTTTCCCTGTAACACTTTCCACTAATTATTGTGCTGCTGGCAGGGAGGGTTGGAATGGGAGGAGGGACTGGATTATAGACACAGTGCTGAGAGAAACCTGCACAGATTCCCATAATCAGAGAAATGTGTCATCCCTGTTCACACGGTGTGATGACAAAATTAAATTCAACCACAGAGGAGATTCATGTCGGTTGCCAGTCTGACACTGAGTATGTTTACATGAAATACTGAGTTTGTTTGACTGAAACTGAACATTTAATATTAAAACATGTTAGTATGACTGAAATTTGGACATGAAGCTGGACCCCAACTGGTCCACAGGATCTGCCCCTGGACTTTGAACTGTAAATAAAAGAAGGAGCTGGTACACAGAAGAAGACAACGGCGACAGTCAGCTGCTCTGTCAGCTCAAAAATAGAAATATTCTCAAGTTAGTGGATGGAAGGAAGACACAGAATGGTACGGACTAGCTGTCTGAAGGTCTGTGAACCTGACAATGCCTATGATTGACAAGCTAAAAGGTGGTATATCATCATGTAGCGGAGGCGGACACATTTCAGTCAGTAAGTAAATTACATGGCAACCAGTCATGATGTCATCCATAAGAATCTGAAGTCCGGTTTTGTGATTTGGTTGGTGCCATGTAGCGGGTTTCTGTCAGTCACACTGGTGTCCACTTGTGTGCTGTACTTCACTTCCAGGTATAAAGACAATTTACAAAATTTACATCGTGTTCTACTGGAGACACGAAACTAGCAGTCAAGGCCATTAACTGCTCAGTTAATTGATTATCATCATTGTACATCAAATGAAAAGTATTTTCCCATAAACTTCCAGGGAGGAAAAACTTTATCCACTTTACATTCACGGTCTATGTTCCACATAAGTGTTTGTAAGCTACAGCAGGACAACGACAGTAATGTAATTGAATGGTGTAGTCTAACTCTGTATGCAAATATGTACCAGTAAGGGCAGCATCATTTTTCCCCTCACTCTTCAACTGAACAACTAAATCTCCCTGACTGGTTTCCTGTGGTGCCGAGTCTCACCAGATGACCCGCGGTGACCTTTCCAATGAGATCCTGCGTTTGACTCATCCAGCCAGGTTAAATAATCCCAGCAGCAAAGGTTTCATGAGGTGCTTTAGCACAGCTGGGAGTGAGAGTTGGAAAACAAGGGGTGTGGAGGTAGAGTGGGGCGTTGGCGGGACGTCAGAAGTTGAGGCCAGTCTGCCCCTCCCAGACGTTCCACGTTCGGATTTCTATTGTTCGGCTCCTGAGCTCAAAAATTCCTGTCGAGTCTAGAAGATTCCTTGCTGTGTAATGGGGCCATTATGTCGGGGTTTGTTCTATTCAAAAGACTAAAGAGTTATGCCAAAAGTGTATCTCTTAGGGGAGTTCCTCACATACACTGTAGAGCTGCATTGCTTAAATGCTAAATGCCATTGTATTAGGTCCCAGGACATTGTCAGCTTGCTTTAGTTAACCTTTTCAGTATATACAGAGACGTCTCATTTTAGCAGCACTTCTGCTTCTCTAAATGAAGTAACGAATGACTTGTGACGTAGAGAGCATGTAATGATTGTAAAGATAAGGGTCAAAATGCCGAGTCAGAGAAACAAACATGCAGCAGGTGCTTTGATTAAGGTTATTAGGTAACAGGCGATCATAAAGTCAGTGTGTTAACGGAGCTGCAGTGCTTTGGTTCTCAGTATAAACGTGCTGTAACAAATTTGACTTTATTCTACATACTGTCGCTACATTTCTGGACACTTCTGTTGCAGAAACGACATAAAAAGTATACACAGTATGCACAGTTTCAACAAATTGCTTAAGTCATCCTTTATTCATTCATGGGGCAAAAGGCAGGGTACATTCAGAACACAATGCCTTTTCATTACAGGGTCAGTGTGATGGCGTGTGTAATGAGACTTACAATTGTCTTTCAACTTTACTGATGATCGATAGATAGAGCGGGGGTGGTGATGGGAGTTGTTGGTGGCAGGAGCACGGCACAAAACTCTTGTTGTTCTCAAATTCAAAATCAAAGACAGATTGAATGTGTATCTCCGTACAAATTTTAGGGTTTCTTGCTCAAAGAGTCTCTCTCTCCTTTACACATCATACTCAGTTGTTGGTGAAATGACTGAAACTGAAACTGGGATTCGGTTTTAGAATTAAGTGTAATGTGATACATTCATCCTCTCAAAGCTGTTTATCATGGAGCTCTGAGGTTCATCTGACACATTACTGCTTATTGTATGCTAGTGTTGGATGGTCTGACTTGTTGACCCACATGTCCAAACACCGGCATGTTTGAATTCAAAAGTCAATCCTGGATCTGCTCCTACCATATTGTCAGACCTACATCCATCAGAACACAACAGGGAGTTATCGATTTTGATCCCAGGACTAAGATTTAGTATCAGTTTCAGGATTCTGTACTCAAATAGTAGAAGAGGGCATTTAAAACATGGCTCTTTCTTCCTGCAACAAGGTATAAAATTGCCTGAAACCGAGGGTTCTCTGGTTTCATTGGAGACTTTTTAAGTATTGCTAAATGATTTGGAGGCAGAAACTTGTGACTATAGATGTTTTTATTGCATAAAAATGGATAATTATGTGATTCTATACCACACTTTGTATATTTTAAGCTAATTTTAAAGTAGATTTTATTGTATTTACATTGAATTGAGTGTGCTGCATGATTAATGGGTTGTATTTGTGCCCTAACCTTTATGTACTGCTGTCTGTCTTGGCCAGGACATTTAGTTTTATTTCTGGTCAAAAAAAGATTAAATAAATTAAAATAATAGTAATAGTAATATGGTGGACTGGAGCAGTTGCATTGAGGTAAGAGCCGCATTGGCAGAAGTCAATTAGAATATTGTCTTTCAAGAGGGAAAAGAAAACGGAGAAAACACGTGCAAAGCAGCCACAGTGTTTTGTAGAAGCATTCTAACGATGGGCAGCTGAACAGCTGATGTCTTTATGCAGCTGGTAATTTGTGGTGATTAAACGCAGGTGTGTGCAATCAACCAGTGCCAAGCTGCTCCTGCACACACAAAGAACGAGGAGAGAATTCAAATAAGGAGTGGAATGATAGATCATGAGAGTCACAACAACACAGAGACACAAACAACCGCTCACTCTCACAGTCACACCTATGGTCAATTTAGAATGTCTACTCAACCTAATCCCCAGTCTGAGTACCATGATGACTAACAATATACAATATACACCCACTTTCCACTTTATTAGGTACACATAACACCCAATAAAGTGTCAGGAGTTTCATCCAGTGTTGTCTTCTGCTGCTTCAAGGTTAAACCTGTTGTATTCAGAGATGATTGTGTATATACTTATAATATAATTTCAGTTACTCTTGCTTTTCTATTTCTATCATAGTAGTTTTTCTCTGATCTGTGGCATCAGCAAGTCATTCTCTCCCAAAGAACTGCTGCTCACTGGATATTTTTCATTTTTGGACCATTCTCTGTAAAACCTAGAGAGAATGGTTGTTGGTGAAAATCCCAGTAGTCAGATCAGCTTGTCTTGCCATGGTTAAAGTCACTAAAATCAAAGGTGTAGCAACAAAAAAAGGCAACTGGACTTAGTTGAATTTCTTGAAGCCTCTCATCCAAGAGGCTTCTTCAGTTCTGTTTGACTGGTGGAGATTCTGGGACTTATAAACTCTGTCAGGTTTTTGGTCCATGGGGTGTGGTTTGGATAGGAAGGGGGGGGTGAGTTGTTAACTAAAAGGTTAGGAGAGTTGTTAAGTCGTCAAAGGGTCGTTAGATATTGGCTTGGTCTGATTTAGTTTCACCTGAGTCATCAACTGTATTTGACTTTAGGTGTGAATGTGTGTGAAACCTCCTGGGGAGGGAGTCCAGAACAGCACTGTAGGTGGCTGAGAGCTGGTTGCTTAGACCACCTCCCCTGTTCAGGGTTGGTTTCTCCAGTTTGGCAACGATGGCTTCTTTTACTCCTCTTTCAAACCATCTGTCCTCCCTGGCCAAAATCTGAACATTACTGTCCTGGAACGAATGTCCTGTCTGGTGTAAGTGTAGATAGACTGCTGAGTCTTGTCCTGAGTCTTCTGTGTTGGGCCATGCGTTTGTGGTGAGGTGTTTTGTCTTTGGGGTGAACCAGTTTCTGTCTGAGAGTGTTGTCCGGTTTGAATTGTATTGGAATGTCGTGTTTGTTGAAAATCCTCTTAAGTTTTTCGGACATGCCGGCAACGTAGGGGATCACAACATTCTTGCGGGAGAGCTCCTTTTTCTCTTTTGTTGTGTTTGTTTTTGAGCTTTTTGTGAAGGCCCAGTTGGGATAGCCACACTTCCTGAGTGCATCCCTGACGCGTTCCTGTTCCTTCATCCTGCCTTCTGTCCTGGTGGGAACCCTCATTGCTCGGTGGTGAAGGGTCCGAATTACTCCTAACTTGTGTTGTAATGGATGGTGTGAGTCAAAAAGGAGGTATTGGTCAGTGTGAGTGGGTTTCCTGTAGACCTCCACATTTAGGCTTCCGTCTGTTTCAATGTGGACTGAACAGTCTAGGAAGGCCAGAAGGTTCCCCTTAGCATCTGTTGCTACACCTTTGGATACCATGACCTGGATGGCTGAGAATCTTCACAGACACGTCACTAAAATCACTTTTGTTCTCCATAATTAAGCTGTTTGAACCTCTGCAGATCGTCTTGACCATGTTAGTGTGCCTACATGCAAGGAGTTGCTGCCATGTGAACTACTTTGAAATTTTCAGTAACAAGCAGTTTTATCAAAGTATTGTAAGACATATTATATATTAAACATATTAGACATATTAGATATTAAATCTTTATAATAATAATGATAAAGAATATAAATATTTATTATTATAAAACTGGAAAGCCTTATTGAAATAAAAAATCTCTTTTACAAATGGCTTACAAACTTTTGTAAAAGTAACAGCACATTTAACAAGGTTACAGGGAAGACCAAATAATACATAGTAGTCTAATTATATTTTATACTAACTATAAGATATATTGTTCTATTAATAAAATATTATTCTAAAAGATGAATAAGATCAAGAATAACAAAATATCAAACTGTACACTATAACATTTTCATTATTCAGGGATAAAACAGGCCAAGTAAGTAAGGGATCACATTGAGTGACATAACATAATCAAGCAATCAATCAAAACAATCAATCAGCTGAGCTGGACGACACGACAGCTCCTCCCCCCTCAACCGAACTGAAGAGGTCGTCACACGTGTGACTACAACATCATGCCTAGCAACATCTGGAATACATAACAACAGGCCAGTATGTAGAGATAATATTCAATTATTTGTCAAAGTATATTAATTTCAGTTCATTCACATGAGAATTCCCTGCTCTGTTAAAGTGGAACGTTGCAAGATTATTGTTCTCTACAGAGCTCCCCCTACAGTTTCGGAGTAGAGTACATATTTTCTCGACCCCACTGTTCATCCATTAACAAAAGCTTAGTCCTCCCTGTCATAAAAACTCACCACTGACTTCCCTTCCTTTGTACTGGCCACGTGCATTTGTGTTAAACAGAGTCGACAAACACAAGCTGTGGAGCCATGTTCGTGCCGGTCGGCATCCATTTTGCATGTTTCTGTGATTTTCATTGGAAAAAGCTGCTCTGATGTTTACTCGTGTGGGGCCCCTCACTCGGTCAGACAGCGCTTTCTTCTTCCTCACTTTGTCCGACAACAGTTGTCTGCTCTTTTTCACCGACTCTGCCATGATGAACATCTGAATTAACGCTGTAACGGCCTTGATCTTACAGCCAGTACCAGGCTACAGTGTGTGTGTGTGTGTGTGTAGTGCTTTGAAATAATTTGTGTTTAGTCTGAGGACAGACAGTAGGGGGCAGTAGACAGCCCCCAGTCTCCCCACAACAAGACATTTAACCATCACAATGACTCTGAAGCTGTTAAATTAGTGTAAAAATCCTGCATAGTTCTGCTTGTCCAGACTGTGTAGCTCTGTGTTGCAGAATGAAAACTAACTTGCATCTGCATGGTCTTACTGTAGACGTCGCTTAATTAACAACAACAAAAGACTCATGCCAACTGTAAAATATGACATCAGTTTTATTATGATTGAACTCAAGAGTGTTTCTTACAACAAGCCTGAGGCACTGATTTGTTTGCTAAATGAGCTGAAGAGATAAAGACATCTCAGTCAATTTGTGCCGGATTGTTCACTGCAGGTTCAAGCAGCTTTCCGATGAGTGACGAGAGAAAGTGTGAGACGCGCCAGTGCTTGAAGCAAACACGGGCAAAACCTGCGTGACGTTCACAAGCAGAGGTGACACAGTTACGGTTTTCACAAGGTTAATCTGTAGGTTTAGAAAATGTGTCAGTAGAATAAATGATTTGATTCCTGCAAAGTTGTGTCTTTCAGGATATAGAAGAAAAAGAGAAGGAAAAAGGTAGAATAAAGAGCGTAACAGCAACATGATAAATAACAAAAGCCTGTGAGTGTTGAGGGCAGGTCAGGTAGTGTGACTCATGCTTTCCTAAATTTAGCTGAGTCCTGGGAGCTAAAGTCTACGGAGTCCCTGCTTGGACGGATGATGATTGTTGACATCATTACAGGACTGAAACAAAACGTATGTGTCTTTGAAATCCAAGTTGCTGAGAGAAAAACCTTAAATCTTAGAATTTGCTGTGAATACGCTGGTTTGGCACGGAGATGAAAGCACTGCAGCAGGAATTTATTCATCTTTGACTCTTTGTCTTACAAATGAACACTTTGTGGTTGCTGTGTCAACGTCTGTCTTTTCCTTCATCCTCATCTTTGCTTTTCTTTTACTTTTACTTTTTGTGTTTTGACAACAAGCAGCTTCAAACCCTCTACGGCTTTGCTGCCCTCGACTGATTTAAAAATCCTCTAAAAACCTTTCTTGCTGGCTGCTACTGCACCTTCATTTTTTTCATAGTGTATGAATAAATTATATGAAATAAAGAGGTCAAGAAGAAAAGCATTTTGTTTTAAATAAGAGTGTAAAATTTTAATACAATTTGCCGTATAATGGCACTTTAGTGACCCCACATTTCACAGAAATGTCATAACACAATGAACCAAGATGGCCATCGAATATGTAAGAAGAATAAATAAATAAAACACGGGACAAACATTACATACATACAGTGAAATCATAAATGTGATCAAGGTAACGCCGTCTGTGATAACATCAGTTAGGAAAACAGACAGCAGCTACTGTAGTGACCTGTGGCCCGGCACACGGGAGGCCACGTGCTGTGGAAAAGGCAGTAAAAGTATTCAGTCACCAAGAAGAAAAATGTCTCGTTTATGACACAAATGTCAGAGGCATCGCAGCGTGCTGTTTCATGTGTGTGAGAAACTTCCATTTTGAAATAGAGGGGACAAGAAGGACTGCCTCAGAGATCTTTCATTTTCTGTGACAGGAGGATTTTATGTTTAAGCTGCCGCTTCACACAAACCTCTCTGTGTTTCTCAGTTTTGCAGTGTTTAGGGCTGAACACTTTGGGAAAGATATGGAAATATGAATAAAATTGTTTACAATGCAAGCATTTGATTGCAGCCTATTTAATTAAATAATTACACTTTTATAAATAATAATTTTGATTTAAAAAAACCAAAACAAAACAATTACTGGTCCAGCCCTTGTTTAGATCTTGTGTCTCCCGGTGGCACTGCACACAGGAAGTGAGTCGTTTTATGTCAAGTCAGATGGAGACAATAGTAACATTGTGCTGGTGAAAAGAGAGACGTCTGACTGAAAACACAAAGAACTGCTCATGAAGTGAATTGTACTGCTCAAAATGGTGGAACAAACCTGTAACTTCTTGTCCCCACCCGCCCCAGCTGCACTACTGCTGTATACACACAAGCACTCCCTCAGTCGGGTCTGATAGTATTGTTTGTTTTCAGATGAAGGACACAGTATACATATAATGCTACATCATTTCTGATCATGAAAACCAAACAGAGGCAGCATCTCCAAAGGTTACGTACTGTAGCTTTAAATCCGTTCAGGAAAGTCAAGTTTTTGAAATGCTTAGAAATGCTTTTTTTTTTCCGACCACAGAGCAATTATCGTCCTTGACTGTGTGAAATGCAACTTGCTCCTCTCTTCAGATTATGTCCTTTTATTCACTTGAACTCGACCCGTTTTCTCTGACCCCGTTCATGCGTCTGATGAGCAGCAGCAGAGTGTTGTCGTAAACGCTCTGCTGCAGACCCCTCGTGACCCTGCGGCGGGCCAGAAGTTAGTTCGCTGGCCTTAACGCTGGCTCTCCCCACTTGCATAGGACTTCAAAGACGTCGCCTGTGGTTATGAAACCATTTTCCCCGTCCATTCGACAAGGTGTGAAGGGCATCTAGGCATCTTTAGGAGGCCGTGCTCTCGCCCTCCCATGTCCTCACCCTGTGGCGCTGTCGCACCCTCCACTTCTTCAGCAGCTGGAAGGTTGTGGAGGTCAGCCTCAGTGCTGCAGGTGACAACCGTTTCTTGTTGCTGCTCTTCATGCTGTGAAGAAAGACAGAGCGAGGTGAGACACCTGAGACATCAATCCTTCTAATGGGTTATGCAGAATGAAAAGTTATAGCTGGGTGGATTCAAACTGTCAGTTTCACTCTTCTCAGGAAATAGTTTAGGTTGTTTTTCAGTGTGGCTGTATGACGTACTGACACATTTTTAACAGTGACAGATGGACCTTCCACCCCAGAGACAGTGTTTACCCTCAGGTGGTTAAATGTGTGAAGTTGTTATTTGTTTCATAGATGTGTTTACTATAGGTTTACTGCAGTATTGATTAAAATAAGTCAACATGATCTGGAAAAATATGTCTGTCATCTTCTCTAACTGTGAGGCAGAGTTTTCTGGTTGGAAATATACATTTGTTAACGGCATGCTCTCCTGCACCAAATTCCATAGAGAAAAATCTCTATTTTTACATCATGGCACTCAGGAGTTGCTGATCCACTGACACCTCAATGAGTTGGTTCAAATGTGTCATTTTTCGATTAACATATTTGAAATCCTTTGTTCAGATTTAGGTCAGTGACACCAACTTGGCAAACGAGGCAACAGTAGAGCAGTGGCTTCTGTGTCACTTCAAGCTAAAATTGCAGATTGTGTGTATGGACTTTGGTGCAGGACAGTGAGAGATTTCCAGCCCAAAGAAATTTATGTTGAACAGCAAGATAAGGCTGCATGCATATTTTTAAGATATATAGATTAAAGCAACATAAATTTTGTTAGCTGCAGCCTTTTGTTAAGTGGCTAAAATCTGCTCAGGCTGATTGGAGTTTATGTGTCCAATTATTTACGTGTCAGACATTTGGCGCCACAAACTTTCAGAGGTGAAACATGATGGTACACGAGTGCAGCTGTGGCACAGAGCGGCTCTGTTACATCACATAAATAACATAGATAAGCAAGGCAAGGTTATGCTTCTGCATAAGGTCTTAAAGGTGTCAGTGAATTTCACTGTAGCTCTCAGCCATTGTAATTTACAGGGAATTCCATGCTTGGGGCTTAATCTCAAAATGTATGCCTCCAAAAACATATGCCCACAGTTTTTATCTCTCAAGCTCATAAGACTATTATGGTTTTTAAAAAGTGTGATGTGCTCAGACACATTTTTGTCTCACATAAGACCTTGCATGGTTGTAATTGCCATGATGTGCATGTATTTTGTAGTGAGTGAGCGGGTTGTTTTACCTCTTAATCCCGCTCGTGTCAGCTGCCAGCTTGTGTTTGCACTGAGGCTCAGTGCAGCCTTGGCCCTGAGCAGAGAGGATCACCGTGGCAGGAGAAGTCTTAGACCTACCAACGAGAAAGAAAGAAAGAAAGAAAGAAAGAAAGAAAGAAAGAAAGAAAGAAAGAAAGAAAGAGAGAAAGAAAACAAAAACACACAATCAGGAGCAGGATCAACTGTCCGCTGTACATGAAGCACATCAGAGGTCATTTAGGTGGAGAGAGAAAAAAATCTATTCAAATGCATTTTTCAAGTCATTATTATACAGAGTCAATTTAATTGCAGTGTTAAAGAAACAATAAAGGAGTTAATTTAAATGTAACATCAGATTAGGATTAGTTACAGTCAATCCTTTTAATGATAATTTAACAATTTCACACTGTTCCATGTCTGAACAAAGTAACCAGATTATCTCCAATAAAATATGGAGTGTTAACCCCAGTTCCGATTAGGACCAAATACACTCTGGAAGTGGGTTAAAGTTCTTTCACTAATTTAACACTAACATTTAATCCTAATCTGAATAAAATAACCAGGGTAAAATTCAACAGCAATTTCAATTAGGACCAAAAACACCCGAGAATAGATTATATATATATAATACAATTCTTTTAATGAAAGTAGTGCTAAACTGACTGTTACGTTTAAACCTAGTGTTTAAACCTATTTTTTGTCCATATTATAAGATTAAATATATGTACCTGACGGTTTGATCCAGTCGGCAGAAGCTCCTGCATGTTTTGTCATTCTCGCTCAAACACTGGCACCTCGGTCCGCTCCTGGTTGCCATGGAGTCCAGCGCCGCGCGCTTCGTCCTGGGAGCGTTGCCCAGTCCGTATGAGACCACGCGCCTGGAGAGGACAGGGACATGGAAAGGGACATGCTGAGTCCAATTTTTTTAAAAGAAGTATAAATGTGTAACACTGACATCATGGCAGAAAACTACGAATCAATACGTTCCCTTCTTAAAATAATATTTAATTTAATGTCTTTTCTCCACTTTATTCACTTAAATAAAGTGACCTTATACAGCCGACTCTTTGCAGTTAGCACAGACTTACTCAGGTGTGTTGACCCATATAATGTCCAGGTGGCAGAAGTACACGCACTCCCTGTCCAGGAAAGTGGCGCAGGAGCAGCGCTTGTTGCGCACGTGTGCCCCGCGAGTGAGAGTGGGGGTCGATGCGGAGATGAGTGAGTGTGTCTCTCCCACAGGCGCCGACAGAACTGGAATGAATGAAACCATCCTCATCAAAACACTCAAAGGACAAGCTCTTTGAATCATCAACACACGGTATGGTTTGTTGAAGTGCAACAAGTCTTTCCATCCGTTCAGACAGAAGCAGAATTCAGAATAAAATGGCTATAAAAGAATAACTCAGTCATTATAAGCGCAAAAAAGGTTGTTTATGCGTATTTGAAACGGATGGAAATGAGTTTAGTTTAGTTTAGGTTTTCGTTTAGTTACCTGTGCACAAAATCCAGGTGTACATCACAGAAAACACCGAAATAAAAATGGATACATCCATTTTCCAGGCAAATCTGTTGAAAACAAAAACAAAAACCGAAACACTAATCCTCCAGAAAAAGTGGCGAGAAAACAATCATCCACGCACAAAGTGTCCCTGCTGCTCATTGATCCCACGCAGCAGCGCAGAGGATTTTCGCGTCAGTGTGGCCCTTCATGAGCAGAACTCGGGCTTTATACACGCGCTCACCCCACCCCCCCACCATCTCCACCTTCCTCCTCCTCCTCCTCACCTTTGTCCCCTGGTTCGAGCTCAGATACTGATCATCAGGTCCGCTCATGGTTATCAGCGACCACGTCACAGAGGAGTTTGAGAGTTTGTCTCGGTTGGAAGTTCTGTGAGACTCACTTCAGTACATCTGCTGTGTGTGTGCGTACGTGCGTGCGTGCGTGTGTGTGTGTGTGTGTGAATGTGTTGTTTCACGTGTCAGACAGCAGGTGGCACCAAAGCATCTGGCTTCCTCCCTCTGCTCTTACTCATTAATGAAAATCCAGCAAATAATTTTAAGGAAAGTTGTGGACAGTGTCAATTTGACTTTTTTTGATTTTAATGGTATATTTCAAGGACCTTGGACAGCTCCACTCTAATAAACTCAATGTGTCCAATGAGACAAGATGGAATCATATCAAGTATGAAAATCCTGCAAATGTTTTACAGGAAAGTGTGTTGTTTATTACTATTTTTATTGTATCCACTCTGATTATTATTCTTTTGTTTCCATCACCTTCCTTACTCTTTAAACACACCTTGTCATTGCCAGAACAAGCCTTTACGGGGCCCTAAGGTGAATTTGATTTAGGGTCCCCTCTCCCACCACCTCAGAGTAGCCAGTGGTTATTATTGATAAAAATGTAACACTATAAATTACATTCATTATAGTTGTTTTATTTAACCCCAAATCAGAGGGCAGTAAAGTCACAAAAGTGGCCTAGAATTAATTTGCACTTTCATATTTAAAGTGAAGCACTAACTGTGACGATCCAGTAC
This sequence comes from Brachirus orientalis, assembly GCA_016785285.1. Taxonomy (NCBI): domain Eukaryota; kingdom Metazoa; phylum Chordata; class Actinopteri; order Pleuronectiformes; family Soleidae; genus Brachirus; species Brachirus orientalis. The sequence goes on from JAFBJR010000624.1 coordinate 1,008,832, forward strand.
TAAACCTGAATTAAACAAGTCAACCACTTTAATGGCTTTGGTCTTTTAAAACTAACAGAACAGATGTGCACAACTCAACTTAAAATCAAACCAAATCATTTAAGCTTCACACTGTTTAAATTATCTCAAGTTATTTAGATTTCTTTCATATGTTAAAATGTTTTCTTCTCCACACACTCTTGGTCACCAGGGGGCACCAAGCAGCTGCTTCGTTACCTTCATAAGGAGCTTGTGTTTTTTGCCAGTGTTGGTTTGTCCGACTGTTAGCAAAATAACTCAAAATGTTATGCACTTATTTTGATGACGTTTACAGAAAAGCTGTGTAATAGGACAAGGAACAGAGGATTAGACTTTGGTGCTGATCCAGGTCGCCATCTGGATCCAGGAATGTTTTTAAAGGATTCTTTATCATTGTGAGATTTTCAGCATTTGTGTTTGTAACTCCACAATAAGTAAAACAACTAGACCTCTGCCAAGCAGTGGTTATAGCTTATATTAGGATGTCTGTGACATAGGACAGGTCAGCATGTTTCATCTGTTGACTGATTATGGAACAAATCTGTTACTTTTAGACATTGTCCTCTAGTGTAGCAGTGAGGGCACAGGTGAAAAGGGCTAATAGAGAAAAGGTCGCCTTTAAAAAAGCTGCCTCAGGGTGGGAAAGTATTTACAGTATTTTGTTACATACATTATATATAGCTGTGCACCGTTCAGTGCTGCAGTTTTTCTACAATTATTGTGACAATAGTTTAAGACCCTTGATATTTGAACTCTCTGGACAGAAAATCTCAGAATGGTCACCAATTATAACACAGGCAGAAGGTCACAGTGTCAACATCCATAATATTGCACTGTACATTCACTATTCACTATATTTACTGTGGCTACAGACAAACAACAAGCTGCAGTCAAATTTACAGAATCATGATGATTACTGCTGCTGGTCTGTTTGTGAGTTTTGTTGTATAACTACACTGACAATAAAGTATCTTCATGAAAAGTTGCATTAAATAATAATAAAAAAATAAAATGTTTGTCCATATACTGTCCATATAGAGAGTGATATTGCCATATATATCACTACTACAGGTCTATAACATATATATAACATATATACATGTCTATAAAACACATGTGCACATATTAGAACACATTGTATGTTCATATAGTGTGTGTTTTCACCTCATGTGCACATATATTTAAAAAAAACTGAGTGTTTTATTATGATCGAAAATGTATTATTACAGCTTATTTGTTATGAGTGATGAATCAGAGTGTTCCAGAAACAGTATCGGCTTGTGAATTGTGTATTGAATTAAAAAAAGAAATAACAGACATGAGAGTTTATACTCAACAAGGGCAGACACGTGGGTAAGTAACTTAACGAGACTGTTCACTTTTCAATCATCTGTGTCCTGCAAGTATGTTTTTGAATTTGAATGCATCTCATCCATTGTTCCATAAAGGGTGGAACACTTTTGACCTTTCATGACATAACCAGTGTAAACATTCTGATCATGTTGTTGCTGCCAACACCTCAGCAGATAACTGGACTACAGTGTGTAAAACTCAACTGTCTGATCATTTGTTGCTTTATCTAACACATCAAATCAACAAAAACACTGATGCCTCCTGAACCTTGTTCTTCAATAGTTATCACAGTGTTAGAGTGAGTTTCTCTGTAATAAACTGTGGAAACAGAGGACACTCTGTTTCCTTTAAATCACATACTCAGAGACAGCATGCTGTGGAAAAATGACTTTGTGTGTGTGTGTGTGTGTGTGTGTGTGTGTGTGCATACACTCGAAGTGGAAAAGTCTCACACTAAAGTATCGTGACATGCTGCAAGTGTGAGGCACCAAGAGTTTCCACTGGCTGCCAGGGGAACAGCTCAAGCTGCTGGGAGGAGTGTTGTATGGCGGTCACTTTATTAGGTACACAACAATTACAAAACTTATTAAGTGTCAGGAGTAGCACCAGATGTGTTCTTTTTCTGCTTCAAGCTTTGCCACATTGTGTGAGGTAACAACTTGTTATTAGAGTCATAATGATGCATTTTTATCATTTTAAAACCAGTCAGTCACTTATTCTTCTCTGACCTTTGACATCACCAAGGCATCTTCTAACACTAGTGATGATTGTGTGTGAAAATCCCAGTAGATCAGCATTTTCACAAGCACTCAGACCGGCATTGCCACATCTCAGAGTCACTTCAGTCATCTTTCGTCTCCATTTTGATGTTTGGGTTAAACGTCAGCAGTTTGTCTTGATCAAGTCCAAATGCACTGAGTTGCTGCCATGTGATTGGCTGATAAGCTATTTGAATTAACATGTAGAACACCTGTACCTAATAAAGTGGCTGGAGTGCATGTTGCTGTCTGAGTTATAGTTGTTCGCAATTACAGTATACACATCGTCCTTTTATGAAACTCTTGCCACTCAGTCGCCATCTTGGTATTTCCCCATTTCAGACTAACAAGACCAGGCTCCTATTTAAATGAATGGGTAGAGAACATAGACTGCTATAAAAAGCGTATATTTTCCTCCAGTTTTGCGGCTGAGTACATTTTGTAAGTAAGAATTTTATTGAATGTCCACCAGGGGATGACTCTGGCGGTTGAAAAAGACTCTCATTTGCTAGTTTCAGCTCTTCTTCCTGGTGTCCATTTTGTAAATTAAGTTCACATTTAGTGGAAAATAGATGGTAAAGTATGACATACACAAGTGGAAGCATGTGCATGTCATCCATTACAAAACCTGATCATGGTGTTGGCCAAATCACATATGTTGAGGCTTCAAAACACTTCATTTTTACTGTCCCCAGAACATTTCTAAACTACATATATGGAATCAGTGGTAGAGTCTGATTAAACCTTTGTTGACCTTTTGCTCTAAAGCAAGGTTTAAAATGCACATTTGCATCATCTGAATGTTTCCTTTTTACTTTCAGATATAAGAATTACATTTTTCAAGCAACGGAACAGATGTACCTAATAAAGTGGCTGTATGTAGTGACTGTATGTGGCTTTCTAATGGAGGAGCTGTTTTTATGATATTAAGTTTCAAAGTGGGCCACACAGTTGGTGTAATGATGAACACTCTTGCCTTTGCAGCAAGAAGACGTGGGTTCGTGACCCGTGAGTGAGAGCAGTTTCAAAGTGTTTGGTTGGTGAAACCAAGCTGCTGCTGTGAAGTCATGTCAAATAACAGATCTGTTTTCAGTTTGACAAAGCTGCTGCATGAGCAGCTTTTGTCCTCTAGGGGTCTCTGCTTGCTATGCTATAACCCCTTCATCAGCTCTGAAAGGAGGAGGAGGAGGAGGAGGATGGGATCTGTACAGTGTAGATGGATGAGTCACCTTTTAGATGGGATGGTCCTCATTGAGCACTTCACTCTGACTCCTGCAGAAATCCACAAATAACATCTTTATTATTATCATTATTTAAATCAAGTGCCACTCATTTGGCTGCCAAATGGTGAAGTGGTGTTTATGTGATGATGAGAGGATTCCTCCTGAGGACTGAATAAGAATTATCTCTGAGATACAATAAGTCTGTCCTTCTACTGAATGAGCTTTTTCAATGACATTGAATGACCATAAATTGCATGAAATCCTGGGATTATTTTGTCTTTTTAAAAACAAACCAATGATATTGCAGGTTGTCTGTTGAGGTTTGTAGAAAGCTCATAACAGTGCAAAGGGACAGACATGCAGAAGCAAAACACACATATCAGCATCCTGACTAAAACGTAGCCCTAAAGCTTTCAAAACCAGCGAGTAGAGTTTTTAAAGCAGATCTATGCAGGATTTTTACCCTAATTGAGCAGCTTCAGCTTCAGCTTCAGATTCAGCTTCGTTGTTATTTTAGATGTTTATCGTGGCAGAGCTGGCAAAAAAAGAAGCAGAGAAATATGAAGTGAGGAAGAGAAAACCATTGCCTGACCGAGCGAGGGAGGGGCCACACATGAATAAACATCGGACCCACTTCTTTTGAATGACAAGAATTGAAAAACAGATTCGGGACATGACTCCATGCATTTGTGGTGAGTTTTCACGACAGCGAGGATAAAACTGTAGGTAGTTGCAGATGTTTATGAAGGTGTCGTAAAAATAAGTAACTGTAGGAGGAACTCCATCGAGTTCAAGGTGAAAAAGCAAAGCAACATAAATAGTTCCACATATTGTGGAATTATTATTTAATTACTGCAAATTAATTTCTTTCATTTATGATCCAGTCCAGAGTCTAGACTCAATACAGTGACACCACATTATTGTTTGTAAACAAATCTTTACTGATACAGTTAAGAATATTGATACATAAATGTAAAGCTACTATAATGCACATACCTATGGACTTATGACTCATAATGGGCACTAGATGGATTATAATAAATAGTTGAACACAACATCTGTACACAGAAACATTGCCCTATAATCCATAGAAATGTACATTTACCAGTACAACATTTATAATTTCATAAATTTACGAATGACAAAATCCTCCAAAATAAAACAGATTTTCTCCATCGTTATGCATCGCTTCTTTACTTCTTTGTTTGTTTTTTTACTGGATTCAGGAGGGATTATGTACAGGTTCCTAAACAAGAAACTCCATAAAGGCACAATTGTCTATACAACATGTACAAAAGAAGAAAAATAAAGAAAACAAAAGAAAATGCCTGACAAAAAAAGTAAAAATAAAATGATTGGTCATCATTATATAATATCATGTGATTGCACATACAATATGAACGTCAGCATCTGTGCTTTCAAAGGGGATTTGTTCAGAAACAAACCCCTAAAAAGTGTTTTCAGTCTTACAAAGTGACGAGAATTACAAAAAGAAGAGAAGAAGAGCTTTTCCACTTAGGTTTTTGTTTTTTGTTTTTTTTTATTAAGTGGCAATTACCAGTCTGTCTTCATCATCGCTGGACACCTCATTAGAGTCATCAATTACTTTCTGCCAGCTGGTCACTGGCAGCTGCCTTGGAGGTGCAGGATCATTAGCTCCCTCAACTGGTGACTCCTTGGCACTGTCTGCTGTGTTCTCAGGAGGTGGTGATGGAGGCTGCTGCTGCTGCTGCTGCTGCTGCTGCTGCTGCTGCTGCTGTGGAGTGGGTTTATTCTTTTCTTCCCACTCTGCAGTCTGTGTAAACTCTGCCCTGCTGCTGCCTGCAGTCAGTCCTGGAGAGCCGCTGACCCTCAGAGGAGCGGGCAGTGAAGCAGACACGCAGCTCAGCAAAGAACCAAGCCCTTGTTCATTTTGGGACGGCTGTGCTCCTGAAGCTTCGGGGCTGCCCTGCCTCTCTGAAGAACCAGGAAGAGGACTGAGAGCGGAAAGAGGGCTGAGGGAGGGGATGATAGCGGGCAGTGCGATGTTAACTATCTGTAGACCTGGGACGTGAGTCTGGGGGCCAGTATTGCTTTGGGAAGTCGGGTTTGCGGCTAAAACCTGCAGCCCGAGGGTGGCGTTGAGGGTGAGGCCTTGCTGGGGGAGCAGCTGTGTGGACGTCAGGCCTGTGCTGCTCAGCCCCATGAGGTTAAGTGTCTCCAGGTTGACTGGCTGTATGGTTTGTGCCTGCAGGCCAGTGACCTGCCCGAGAGGGAAGCAGGGAACAACACTACTGATTGGTTCCTGGACGACAAGTGGCTGTGACTGCAGACTGTCCGGCTGAGGGGAGGAGTTGGGGGCTGGTAATGGGCTCGTGTTTCTGTGAATGACACTCACTGCTGGGATGGTGAGCTGAACGGGGCCGGCCTGGAGTGGCACAAAGGTGGAGTAAGCAGCCAGGCCTGCGGGCACCAGCTGGATCCCACCTACTGGCAACATGCTGTACGAGGATCGCGGCGGCTGCTGGGAATGAAGGGGCAGGTGACTGAACAGGTGGGTCTGAGTTTCTGCTCCCGGTGTTTGAGAGAGACCCTGCAGAGGAAAGTGCCCAAGACCTTGAGAATAGGAGGAAGTCTGAGTGCCGCGGTCTACTGGTACACCCGAGTCACCAGTCACTGCAGCAGGAGCGGTAGTGGAGGTTTCCTGTGAGAAGAGAAAAACTAAGTGGTTAGTTATTTATCGGAAAATGGCCGCAATCCAAGCAAACGTAAATGCATGCTTCAGTTTTCCTTTAGAAGTGAGATTGTGAATGTAATATGTTTTAGTGGAACAGGAATGGTATTTGGAATATTCACCAAGTTTAATCAGTATTAATTCACCTTGTTTTAGATTCACAGGGGTTTTGTGTAAGTGCCTGTTATGCAGGATTCAGAAGGTATGGATGGACATGGGTCTCACCTGGCCTAGTCTGGAGCCCTTTCCTGTGACTGGGGGACTAGGGGGCACATCAAAGTCTGGGTAATCGATGGACATCTGCCTGCATGGTGACACTGGACTCATCATGTGCACTGACTCTGTGTCTGAGGTATAGGACTCAGATGTGGCAGCAACAGGCGGAGGAGAGGGAGGGAGGGGCAGTGGGCTGTAGCAGCATCCAGAGATAGAGATCTGCTTGCTGAGGGACACGGGGCTCATCATGGGCACCGACTCTGACTCTGATGTGTAGGATTTAGGAGCTGGAGGCTGGGACACTGGGAGAGAAACAGAGCTGATTGACATCTGGGCTAGCAGGGCGCTAGGAGGGACCTCAGTCTCTCTGGACGGGATGTGCTGTGGGCTGGCAGACACAGAAGGGTTTGTCGACAGGCCAGACTCAGCCTGACTGTCCTCCTCTTCCTCCTCATTGTCATCGTTCTCGTCGTCATCGGGGCCGTCAGAGTCATCACCGTCTGAATCCTGACGGTCAGCGCTGCTCAACTGACTGCGGTCTCCTATAGATAGGGGAAAAAAAGTCAGAGGGAAGTCTATTCTTAGCAGTATGAGTCACCGCAGTTACTATGAACGAATGGACTCACTGGTCCTATGTATCCTCTTTCATTCATTAAAGATCATCTAGTTTGTTGGCTACAGCGAGGAAACCCAACACTACAAAACACACTCCTGTGATGTGTGTTAATGCTGCAGTAACAGTGTTTCACACCCTCAACCACACAAAACACCCTGCAGCTTCATCACATAAAGAGGGGGAAAAACAAATATGCTCTTAGAGACTGAGACTATAGAATGCTTTCAGGCAGTTTCTCGCTCTTTTTTTTCATCTAAAATTAGATGCAGCAATTTCCTCTTTCTAAATGCTGTGAATGCTGCCCACATGTGCTTTGAGTTAACAGAGGAAGAAGCTGCATTTTTAATTAGACTGTAGCAAAGCTACGGATCCACATAGCAACAGAGCACAAGCAGGGACAATTCCTGTTTTGCACAGAATTGTGTATCATAAGGAGGAAAAATATTTCAACATTCTTTTCTTCTAACCAAAACAGCTGAATAAAATCTATGAACTATCTCACAATAGATTATTAATTACACCCATGTTTGTGTGTTTAGCGATGGCTTTGAAGGACTAACTGATCCCTCTGTATTTCCCTCCAAGCAAAGCATGAGCGATGAAGCACTGTACCAGAATCCTCTGCATCTTGATCCTCAATGAGACCCTCAGGCAGCCCCATCTCCATGCATTTCCTACTATGGGCCTTGGATTTCATGTGCTTGGTCAGATTTCCTGCAAAAAAAAGAGGCAGTAAGGTCTTACGGGTGGGTGGAGCTCAAACAATAGCACAGAAGGAGTTTATGTAAGAGAATACAGTCCTTGGTCAGGCTATGTGTACAGGGTGAGTAACTGATAAAGACATTTTTAAATGAACGTGGGCTGCTCTGACACCTAGTGCTGTGCTGCAGTGTCGCGTGGGAAGGCAAGTTCGATAAGGAATGGTGAATCATACTGTCTTGCCTTAATTTTATAACTTCTAAAAGGACAGAGTGAACTGCAGCTGCAGCTCGTCTCGATTCAAAAAAATCACAATCAACGACTATAATAATAAACAGTTATTCAGGTAATGGATTTAATTGTTTTATAAAAAAGAGTTTTCTGTGGGATTTTATGTTCTTAAATATTTTTATATTATATATCCATATTTTCTAGAACCTCTGCTCTCAACTCTAAAATGAATATCTTTGGTTTGCAGACAAGACAACATCTGAGGATGGTGTGATTTTTGGCCAAAACCAAGTGACATTTTTCAGGACTTTCTAACATTTCATGAACCAAACTACTAATCAAATAATTGTGACAGTGAATTAACACATGTATTTGAGGGAAAAAAAGTAGAGTTGGGAATTCTGAGTAACACCAGCGTTTCATGGTGCTATTTTTGGCTCCATTAATTTTCAATGGAAAAAATATAAATAGCAGAAAAAAAGGTGAATATTTCAAAACATTTCAGGGGCACCACACGGCAGCAGGAATGTCCTGAGGTGAGGTGAACTTTTTGATGAACAAAACCACCGAAACAGGAAAACAATAGTTTGGGATCAATAACTCAGTGTTTCCAACTAATAACTTAAGTTAGCTGCAGCACCACACTATTAAAAATATATAACCTCAAATGTAAACTGAAGTAAAATCTAATTGTATAATCATATCATTGTTTGCAAATTATGAAAACTATATCCAATCCAGATGTATTTATAAAGCAAAACAACATAGTTAACCATAGTACAGTAATTAAGCAAACACAGCACAGCTCACACTCGAATGGCAAGATGTGTTTTGAAGACAGAGTTAAAAAAAAAGAGAAAGTGATGATGCCTGTCTAATTTGTAGCAGCAAACAATTCCACAGTAGTACAATAAGCATGTCTATCATACAGTGCATCATTTACACAAGTAAATAAATTGTGGCTTTGGATTATAAGCATCTTATTCTGAGTCCTGACCTTTTGTTTTGAAGGAGAAGTTGCACTGAACACAGTGGTACGGCCGCACATCGGAGTGAGTGCGGATGTGTTTCCGTAACATGCTGGGTTTCTTACAGCGAATTCCACATTCCTCACAGATGTATTTGCCACGGCCACGCCCCCGTACGTAAACGTACTCTTCATTAGATTTGTATCTGTGGGTTTGCAAGAGAAGCACATAAGAGAGAACACAAACATATAAAACCAAGCAAATTGACATGGGTCTGTTTATAATCATACCCGCCATCAAATATTTTCACGCGTCTCGGCTCCGCTTTAGACAGCAAGTCCTTGTCTAAGTCATTGCTGGCTTGATTTTCTGATTGCACTTTTCCTCTGGTTTCGACAGATGCAGATCGCTGGGTTACTGCCACCTGGAGAAAGAAGTAAATTGTGTATTAATTGAGAGCAAGCATGACAAATAACGGAATCAATAAGACTTTGCAAATATTGCAGAAATGTGCTTCTTACCCTTGGCATGATATCTTTCAGCTTCCCCGAATAAGACAGACAATCAGATTTTCCATTTGTTCTTATGGCTGAGGTGTAGTGTATTTTCTTGGAGCTCTGCTTGGAGTCAAACAGCGACATGACCACTTTAGTGGGCAACCCGAGTGGGTTAGGGTTATTGGGGCTCACTGTCCAGGCAGCATATGCTGACGTCTTCAGGTCAGTCTGTGGAACGTGAAGAGGTTTCCTTTTCATTAAGAAACACCATGTGAACGTGGTAGAAGTCTTCAGGCTCGGGAAAGACAGACGGTGACTGTCTTTTGTGTTAACTACAGACACAGATGTAGTCAGCTTCACCTGACCCCCATGGAAACTTGATGGCTTAATTGGGGATTTAGCAGGGGTCCACCTCTGCTCCTCAACTTTCTCTTGGGGCCTCAGCTTGTCATTAGCTTGTGTGCAGACACCCTGGCTGCCAGGTGTAGTACTCATAGCAGGGCCTGCCTCTTGAGCAACAGTGCCTGTGTCTTTGTCCAGCCCAGGACTGTCAGGTGACATAGGCTTAACATCATCAGTTGCCTCTGAGTCCTTCACCTCATTTGTTTTTATCTCAGGCAGTGATGGAGCCTCAGTTTCAATGGGACTGTCCACTGGCTCGGTTGTGCAAACCTGCCGAACAAGTGTAAACTTCCGCTGTCGTGTTACTTCTGACATCTTGGAATTGAGATAGTTGACCGATCGGCCATCAGTTAGACAGGCCACACCATGCTCGTCCTTGGCCCGTTTCTGGTGCTTTTCCATGTAGATGTCTAAACTGTTGGCAGGTGAGAGCATCCGTTTACTTGAAGCAGTGGGTTCCTGTTGTGGGCACAGAGTTACTGATGCCAGTTTCTGAGAGCAGTGCAAAGACCCATTAGAAGGTGCTCGTTCTCCACTGTGGCTATGAGTGTTAACTGTTTTAGTTTGAATCCAATCCTTCTTTGCAGCCTGTACAGCATGAGAATCACTCTCTACACTGTGAGAGGACGAGAGGCTATTTTTACTGGACACAGAAGGAGCAGGATGCATCTGCTCATGAGTTATCAGGATCTGTGGCAGTGGTAAAGCACCTGCTTGCGACTGATCAAATGGGTTTCTTTGTTGTTCACGGGACATAACTATGGTTTGTGTCTTAATCTCAGAGGTCTGTTGATTTGGTTGAGCAACATAAACATTTTGGATTACATCTGGCGATTTTGAAATGCTCAAAATAGGATTGGCAATAGGTATTGTTAAAACTGGCAAGGCTATCTGATTTCCCTGTGTGGCGGAAAATGAAAATGTTTGGCTTGCTCTCATAGCCGGACACTGTAGTTGGTATTTGGGCACAAAACATTTCTTTTCTTCAGAATCAGTGGATATGTTTTGGACATTGTCGTGACAAACTAAAATCTGGTTTGTTGTTTGTTGCATGTTTTGGCATACTTGAACCCTTGATATTTGATGCCAAGGGTGTGGAAGGCCATGGACTTGAGGCTGCTGGGTTGGACTGCCCAAATTAATGCATTGCACCATTTGCTCATTCTTTTGCAAGGGTGGTTCACCACTATGCAGGATAAAAGGCTGAGCCATGGGGTGACTATTGGCAGTGTGAATCTGGTGGGATCTATTCTGAGCTAAAGAGTTAACGTTTGACACTGGAGGTTTATCAAGGGGTAAAATTGCTTTCCTAGCAGGTGGCTGACTCTCTGGGCCAATTTTTAAAGACATCTGTCGAACTAATGGTCCCCGCCTCCTTTCAATAAGTGGCACCTGGGCAACTTGGGTGATATTTGCACTTTTTGGCTGACCAACAGGTGACAGTGATCTGCTCGGGGAAACATTGCCACAGTCAAAAGACTTGCTACGGTAGTCACATGAAATCTCCACAGAGGGTTGGGTACAAGTGATCTGTTCAGATGCAGCACGTCTCATCATTCCAGGCACACCAAGGGTGTTGAAGGCTATTGGTAAACCTTGAAGCTCTGGAATTTTTCCAACACATTCCCCTCTAGATGGACTCTCTGATCTAGATGGCTCATCTCTGTCAAAAGAGGCTGAGACACTGGAGCAACGAGAAAGGCTACTGTCTCGGCTGAGGCTTCTTGAGAGGCTGGACTCAAAACTGGATTCACCTGAAGACTGGTCCATTTGAGCAAGACGGATTCTTTTCTTTTTAGGTGGCAGTTTCTCCGCTGGCAACTTTGACAAACTCTCACTTCTCTGAGGCCAGTTGAACTGATCCGCAGGTTTATCTGCAGGCTCAGATGTTTGTGTTTCATTGTCCCTGTCAGGCTCCTCCGTGACCAGAATCTCAGGAACCTGGATATTATTTTGACGAACCAAACGTGACTGATGGACAGGAGTGGAGTTTTCCCCTGCTGCTACTGTGCAGTCAGTGCACTGATCCTTCATTTCTTTTCCATAGTCAGTACTCTTGGGTTTGGATATTTCTTCATGAAAGTTGTCAGCTGAGACATTTGACATTGCATCCGTTTTGGGCTTGTTCAGGGCATCCTTCTCCATAATATCAACAGGAGAGGCCCTATCAATAGATTCTGTTTCAAATGAATTGGGTCTACTCAGAGAGTTGGTGTGTCTAATGACTGACGTACCGCTTCCTTGTCTTTGCATCTCTCCTTTAGTTGAGGTACTAATGTGGGCCTCTCGTATTGGCGACAGTCTGGAATCTGAAGTATTCATACCTCTTGCTATCAGCTGAATCTGAGGTAGCTTTGACTGATCTCTTTTGGGCTGTATGTCTACTATTACAGCATGCTGAGAAAAAGTCTGACTTGCCAGAGCTGTTGGTAGCTCGAAAGTAACAGAGCATGGGGGGATGGTGTCAGTCGGCGACTGATCATCCTCATCCCCAACACTTTTCATTATCCTTCTTTTTCTGATTGACGTCTGTTGATCAACTATGCCTGAGCCACTACCTGATCTCGGAACTATGGGCTGCTGCATGTTAACAAGAAACACGTCTTGATCTGTTTCTTTAACAGCATTTGGCTTGTTTTTTGGGCCATGAAGCTCAGAGCAATAGAACTTTTTGTGAGTTTCAAAGTTCTCTAACTTTCTGTACCGGTTACGACAGGTTTCACACTCGTACATTGTTCCTTTGTTCTGCAGTGGCTTTCTGTTTCTGTCCTGACCGTGCTCGAAAGATCTGCTTCTTTGCATTACTTCAGTGTTACTGCTTGGACCATAATAGCCCTCATCCATGGAGCGAACTGTAGGTAGGCCATGTCCTTCACTTGTAGAAAAGTCTTCCACCGCTGCTTGTCTAACTAATGTACGAGAATGGATTGCTGGATTTGGAGTTGATGGGGCTGATGAAAATACATCGTCATGCAATGTACCAATTTTTTCATCAAATGACTGACAAATTCGCAAAGGGTGGGGAAGGGGAGGGACGTTAACAGGAAGTGCAGAGTGTCCAGGTGTAGTAGGCACAGAGTTACTCCTTGTAATTGGCAAGCAATCCATTGGTGGGTATTGAGAAGGTACAGAGAGAAGGAACACTGGCTTAGATTTATCTGTGGGGGTGAACGGGGACTTGGGGATGTCTGAACTGGAACTTGATCTTCTTCCCATGGGTTTAAGATCAAACTGAAATGAGTCTTTAAATATGTATGATTTCGGGGAGTCTATGCTTCCTCTCCTTGAAAGAGATGTCCTCCTTGGCTTTACACTATCCAGCTGCTTGTTGTCAACTACGGCTTCATTATCAGATATCAACTTTGAAATTCGCTCCTCCAGAGACAGTGCTTTGACTTCTAGTGGTGGACGCATCTGTCCACCTGTGGCCCGTGGCTTTTGGTCGGCCGCTACATGCATAACTGTGGCAACCACAGGTGGGATGTTTGGAAGAGAATTCTTGGCAATGTCAATGTCGACTGGTGGAGTAATCTTGACAAAAGGACTGGGTGGACTCATGGCCTGGTCAGCACTTTCAGAGCGTGAGAAGTATCCAGAATCTGTACTTCCCAAACTGCGTGGACTAAGTAAACACTTGGCTTGTTGCTGTTGAGAAACGTCTGTTGCTTGTTGTCTCTGAAGCTGAGCGTGTCCACTTAATAGTGGAGACTTGCACTGCTGGTCTTCATCTTCACTTACAGTATCTAGTGAGGGATTTGGACCATCCACCTCTTTCAGAGATGACAGGACTGTGATGCTTGATCTTAGATTGGCAGTCTGGAAGTCTCGTTGGCGTTGTGCAGCTGCTTGTTCTGGTGCTGTGCCTGTAACTCTTGGGCTATCTGCCCTCAGAGGAGAGACATTAACTGGGTACACAACAACTTTTGGAAGTGCAGCTGTCACCCTGGGCTCATGACCCTTCTGACCAGGGGCCGGCTTGACCAAGTCAAACACAGGTGGGGAGTCAACTTCCCCATGGCTTGCTTGGTTTGTACCTACATTCTGTAAACTGTTTTCAGACAAAGCTGCCACACTGCTCTGTGATGAGTCAGGGTCCAAGTCCGCAGTGCTCCCTTCCTCATCACTGTCCCCACTGTCCTCCACCTCTGAATGTGTCCCAAGGGCTTTGTCAGATTCTTGAGATAGCGACCCACCTCCAGATTCGGAGCGTGCAATTAGACCTAGTTTTATAGCATGAGCATGGGATTTCTTGTGCTTGTACAAGTTGCTCTTGGTTTTGAATGAGAAGCCACAAGTAACACAGGGATATGGTCTTTCTCCTGTGTGGGACCTGATGTGTTTGAGCAGCACACTGGGTTTTGCACATGCCCGCTTGCAGTATTCACACACATATTTCCCTGGCTTTTTAGGCTTTTGGCCCTTGCAAACCTGTTCAGTACCAAAGTTCATTATAGTAGCCATTTGAACTTGGTTATTACCCGGTGTGACGGGGACCTGAATGGTGCTGGGAACACTTGCTGAGAGGGACTGACATGTTTGCACAACAGGTGGTTGGCTTTGTGGCAAAGCATTGGAACCTGAGGGTACAGGTGCATGAGTTATAGTGGCTGGTCCAGCATTAAAGCTCATGTGCAAGGCAGGCTTTTCTGGATTTGAGGCAACAGGCATGAATTGCGGTGTAACCAGTGGAGACGACTGCATTGGCGTACCCTGTGTAGCTGCCTGCACACTTCCCTGTAATGGAGCTGCAATGCCAATAAAGTTGCCTTGTTTGTCAATGTAGTAAGTCTGCATATGGGAAGATTGGGTCTGGAGACCAACTTTGACAGCTGGCATTCTACATAAATCATCACTGGACTGAGCTTGAAGGGTGGAAGCTGGTTTTCCAATGGCTGTGACCTGCAAGGTGTTTTTCCTCTCAGCAAGTGTACTTAAATCAGGCTCCATGGCTTTAAGTAGAACATCGAGTGGAGCACTGCTGTGGTATGGACCTCCTACTGGGCTAGGGTCTTGGTTCTTGATGTCTTTGGGATGAGACTCCTTGGCAACAATTACAGAGCCTTCCTGGACATCATTGTCCTCGGGTGATGGGTGTCTAGACGAAATTTCTTCTTGCTTCAGCCTTTCAGCATCAGTCGAAGATGCCCCCTCATCAGGGGACGCGGCAACTGGTGAGTCATTCTGTGGGTCTCTTTTCCCGCTGGGTGTTGTTGACGAATTATGGGTAGGACTGTTTGAGGAGGAAGAGCAAGAAGGTGTAGTTTCCTTGGACGATGCTCCGGGAAGGGCAGTTTCAGATGTTTTCGACTGCAGGGGCTTCTTCACAGGAGATTTGGGAATTTTCTTGAGTTGATTCTCTGCAACAACCTTTTTCCTCTTCAAGCCTTTTATATTATCTGCATTTCTGCGACTGATGTCAGATATTCCTGTGGAGAACGACACAAAAATTTAAAAAAAGAATGCATTAGTGGTATAGCACCATTGGCAGAATGACCATACCATTCTCTGTTGAGAGGAGAAAATAGATTTGTGTTAAAAATGAAACTTTGGAGAATGTAGTGAGAATGTACATACATTATATCCTTCGCTATATTTGTTTTAGTAGTTCACTGTATAATTAACATTTAAATATATGTATTTGCTTCAATTCTCATTCCTAATTTGCATTAACAGGTTATTTCAGGGAAGTTTGATTGAGCAGCAACATTATCATTACTATCAGACAACAGATGCCTTGCTAAAAATCTACTGTGTAACATTTATTTATTAATAGTTATTTAATAAAATAGCAATAAGTATTTTTTTGCTACAGTATTTTGTGGCTTTAAAAAAGCTTTCAATATGAACTTTAGGCAAGGGATTTGCTTTATGGAGGCCACCATCTTATGCTGCCATGTTTTTTTCAGCAGACAAAGCAGCTTGAGCATTTTTTTTAATGTTTTGAAGCAGAAGCTTACTAACAATAACATCCACATACTGTAGTTCCCTGACACACTTGGAAAAAGGGAGGAGTAAGAAAATTGCAGTCTCACCACTAGATGTCCAAAATTCTTAGATACCTTGAAGAGAAGTTGTTCTATTACGGATGTGAATGTGGCATGGGTTCAGCAATTTAATATGGGCAAAAAAGGTTCTAAAAAAATGAAATCACTCCACCCTACATTTATATTCATGTGCTCAGTGACTTACATCACAGAGATTCATGCCTCATGCCTTAGATAAGTAAACAATTTGTTTTCCCTCCTTTGCTTTCTGATATATTGGGCTATGAGGGCTTGGTTAATCAGAGAATGTGTGACACAATGTTTCTTACAATTATGAGAAACTATGTATGCATTCAATACTGAATTCCAATAATAATAATAATGCAGCTCGGTTTTGAAAAAGGGCACGCCCATACCACGATGTTCCTTCATGTGTGCAGTAATGACTCAGGCGGTGTGTGTGGTTTTAAAGGACATGTTGCATAATGTCCACGGTGCCCTGCCACACTTTCCTGGCTTGTGTGGGTATTTCTCAAGATGAGGTCAGGGTTCCTTGTCTTAACACAGGTTAATCCATTCTCCATGCAAACATGCAACCAGTGAAGCTCTAAAAGAGGCACGCAACATGCCATCCAAACAAACCTTCAGAGTTTTGTAAAATAATCCCCTCTAATAAGATGTTAAAGTACATGGGAAAGGGATTAGCTCTCTCTTTCACTGCTTGGGCAAATGTACAAAAAAAAATAAAATAAAAAATCCATGACCTCACAGGTTTTCCATCATAAACACTGCTTCGGAAACAAACAGCATTTGTCAATGTCTTGCTTCAGCTGTAACTTCTATTGTTAGAAAAATCTGCTTAGGCTATTTCCAGATGAAGTAAAATGACTCTAATCAGCAAATTCCATCAACCAGCAAATGATCTTGGTTTTTTTTCCTCCCCTGCATACAATGACACTTTTTTAAATTCCATTACTGCATGAAAATATTACTTTTATTACAAACTGTAGACCTTTTCCTCAATGTTCCAGTCACTGACGGAGTGAAATTCTTTTTTTGTTAAGTGGTTGTCAAGGGGAATATCCTCTGAATGACAGCCGGGGACTTTAGGACCTGACTATGTTAAGACTGGGGTATTCTTATATATGTCCTCTGTTTCTATTTAGTGTCTACACCCAAGTTTGTTTACATTGGTGATTCAAACAACCTTTGCAAATGTGCTGGGTGTGTGTCTTTTTAAGGACAATGTAAAGAGGTGAGCTCAGCTGATTACTTCTCCGGGCACAGCTCAAATACACACCATGAAGCTGCCTCCGTTCAAACAAACTTTATTTTAATTTAGTTACATAAAAACCTACTTAAGAAAATGAAAATATTATATATATTTGTGGAATAGGTATCACCACAGCAACTACAACAACCACTATTACAGTGCAGTTTTACTTAGTATAGTTTGCATGTCAAATAGGGAATAATGTTTTGGGGAAAATATGCAATTTTTCAGACAAATATTTCAATTGTGGTAAGATTTGCAATATACTTTAAACGTTTGGACAATATTCAGATTTTTAAAAATGGACAGGGCATTACCACATGATGCCATACACATAGTATCTTTTATACAAGTCTAATGTAAGAATGAGAACTTACAGATATTAATTGTTTCCAACTTGTATGTATTAGTTTTTTTTAAAATGGCACATGGAACAATGATTTTTAGAAACAAATAAATTACAGCCTTTGCAGTTTGTTACTTACGTTGATTTAAATTTCAATTAAAAAATAATTAATTGTATATGCACCATGTATTTGCACTGTACTCACAATACATCAATGTCACAAAATGGAAATGTGGTCACTACTGAAATGATTAATATACACTTTGCATAATCAGCAATACATAATCCTGCTTTTGTAATTAGATGCACTGTGAAATATGGAGTGCAAATACGTTCTTTTTATTATTATTATTCTTAAACATTTTACATCCACTTAATTTTTATATATTTCAGTGTTTTATGTATAGCTGCAGTATATCTATAGAAACACAGAATATATACACACATTATATGCTGGATAACATTTTCTATTTTAACAACTATTACATAATTAATGCCTAAATTTTAAGTTTAACAGTTTGAAATGTTAATACACCATAAATGATTCCCATTCAATTGTGGTGTATAACACCGTTCTCCACACATTTCACCTTAAAAACAAATGTGTCTCCTTCAGAGTTGATGAAATAAAATCGGTCTCTTACCTTTTTGTGGGCCTTTGGGGTCTTTAAGCTCTTTCTGTGCTTCTTCGATTTTATCTGCAACACAGAATGAGGGAATATTTTCAGCAGAGTAGAGCAGCGCTGAGCACAGATGCACACACAGGCTCGTGCAGCGCTGAATGTAACTAATGATACTGGGGATGCTTCCCACACAGCTGCAGCAGGATGAAGGCCCTTTTAAAAAATGAGAAACAGATCTTCTTCCATTGCCGAGAGATTGAACTATTCCACTATGGAAACTAGTGTGATCATGGAGGGGGCAGTTCTGTTCTCACACACACATACACACACACACATGCAATAACACATCCATCTCAGCTTATAGAAATAACAGCAAGAGAATGGTGGGTTCATTCTCATTATCACAGCGAGATCAAACACACTGATCAATTTGCATATTAAAATGTTGTTTACACCTCGAGGGAGGACGAACTCCTTCCACTCTGACCTCAGATACGTCACAGTCATCACCCACAATCCAGCAGGTGAAGAACCTGTTTCTGTGAGAACCATATGGATGAGTGGGAGGTGACATGGTACTGACTGTGTGTTACTGTAATCAATATTAATTATGTACACAGGCTCAGTGTGGTGTGAATAGCTAAGACACGGTGGAATAGAGAGAGAAAATGAGCAGGTAATTTCTGTTTTCCTCTTGCAGGGTTAATACCACAGGTGTGAGGAAGCGTCTTCAATGTGTAATTACATCTTCTTTGCTTTTTTTTTTAATTCTTGTTGAAGAAATACATTCTATCAGTGTGCCATAATATGAATTCTAACAGTTGTCAAATAGGGCTGTCAGCTGTGTACCAACCTAACTTCTGCACAACACAACTGATGGTCCCAACCCCATTAATAAGGCAGGAAATTCCACAAATGAACCCTGACAAGGCACAGCTGTGAAGTGAAAACCATTTCAGGTGACGACATCATGAAGCTCATTGAGAGAAGGCCAAGGGATTGCAGCGCTGTCAACAAAGCAAAGGGTGGCTACTTTGAAGAATCTAGAATATAAAACATATTAAGAGCTATTTCACACATTTGTTTACTACATTATTCCATATATGTTCATTCATAGTTTTGATTCCTTCAGTGAGAATCTACAATGTAAATAGTCATGAAAATAAGGTAAAATAAGGTAAAAAATTAAGGTAAAATAAGGTGTGTCCAAACTTTTAGAGACTGGTAGTGTATAATATTCTTTTTATTATTGGAAAATGTGTTCTTCATTTATACTGAATTACATGTTTCATCTTATACTTGATCCTAATTAAACAAATTAAACAAAAATGAAGACAACGTTTCAGACTGGTACTTAAGATAATTTGTTTTAATTTTCCAAATAGAATCTACTTAATTCAGAATATTGATTAGCAATATTTTAATTAATTCATGCTGAACTTATACAGTTTTTGCTGGCAAATTTAACATTTTTACACATTTAGCATTTATCTATCCACTGGAAAAAAGATCTCAACCTATTTTACCTGTAATTTAGGGCTGAACGATTTGGGTAAATTGACTAAATGCAATTTCTCTGACCTACAGTATACAGTATTACTATTGTGATATATATTATTTAAGTTAAGCTTCAGAACAATATTTTCTCCGTTTTAAATTAAAGATGGAGCATTTCCACATGAGTTAACTATTAATGCAAGAAAGAGAACTGAAATATTTATGAACTGCATTTTTACATACTGGTATGAAACAGTATGAAACTGAAGCTTAATTTGCAGCCTTTGCGATTTGCAAATTGCATTATTACGGATTGCAATTTTGATTTGTAAACCATAAATTGTTAAGCTTTACTGTGATTCTTACTAAATTGAACGTAAGTGCACATGCTCACATTAACCACAGTGAAATTTCTGCTGTCACTGGATAAGCCTGTTACTTCTGGCCATGAAAACTGGATGGAAAAGCAGGCTGTGGCTTCTGTGCCCTGCTCATGACATTAGCGCACACAAAGAGTCTTGGAGCACCAGTAGTAGCAATTTTATCCTAGATCCCATTAATTCAATTGAAGGCTAATGACAACATACATCTCAAGGCACTGTACATAGTAAGGCTGAAACCTTTACAATATTACAGAGAGCAAAGAAACCTTAATCAAGGATGAAGGAGGACTTTCTTCTGTGGTTTCCAAAATTAGAGAGCAATGCCGGGAATATTCGGAGGAAGAGGAGGAGGAGGTGGACACAACGAGGGCCAAAGACGAGGTCAGTGGTTTATGTCATTATGAATGTGTGTGTTATAGTCACACCCTTCACTCTCTCGCTCTCTCTCTCTCTCTGTGTGTGTGTGTGTTTCTCCGGATCCCAGTCACACGCCACAGATTACATAATGCATCCACACCCCTGCACTGCTGTGGAGCAAAACAGAGGCACCCTGCCAGCCAGAACGCAGCAAACGAGGCGCATGTGGAGCACGCAGGTGTTTGTTTATGTGGAGGCCTTTGAAAGACAGGTAGACTGAGAGAGTCACCAGTCAGACAAAAGAATCAGGCGGGCTGTGTTTTCCTGACAACACCGTTGGCATGGTATTTCTCCAAACAGGGAGGATCCCCGAGCTTTCCTCACAGTCATGACAACCACAGCTCAACCACACAGCTTCCACAAGAAACTGGCAATGCAACAGTGAACCCATCGGAGATAATAAACGCCTATTTTTGTGGTCAGAAGATTTAGATATGGATTTTCCCGAGTTTGTGCTTCATTGTTTGCACAGCTCTATCATATGTCTCGTGTTAGACGACACCGGCAAACCCATGAACAAGTGATTACTGCCCAAAAAAATCTTATTAGTGGTTGGGTTTGTTAGGAAAGCAGAGTGTAAGCTATTATAGATTAGATTGCCCTTCTTATATAACAAGCCGCAAACAAGACCCCGCGTGCTGAATGACACCCATGAAGTGGAGAACTGCAGGACGGAAAAAGAACAGGAAACACCAGCCCAAATGAGTGGAAAGCGACATGGCGGCATCAAACCTCAAAAAAAGGACAAAGAAAAAAATATTCCATCCACCATTTCCCAGTTATTAAAACAGCAGGGAATGATTATACGGTCGTTCATATTTCCCTCATTATGGACGGTGAGGCGATCTGGGTGATGGCTCCGTGTTTCACCGTGAGGCTTTTGACACATTCATTGTGCCATCTGAAATCTGTGCAACTGTCCTGCAACTATGGGAGAACAATAGAGGGAATGCACACAAATGCTGCTGCATGTTGATGCTGATGAAAACCAGAGCACATTATGGAACATGACCATGAGGATCGAGGGGCGGGGAGCGAGAGAACATTTGAACTCCTGAGGCTCTGCTTAAAACTTAAACTGTTTTTAGAGAAAATTCATCATCTGTAACACGTGCAAACCTCCAATCCAAGATTAATGCACCCTTCAAACACACAAGTACCGCTTACGCTCTAAAGCTCCTTCTGACCAATGAGAAATCTACAAAGCACTCTGAGAACACTTGACGCAAAACCTGTGCATTGTCTTGTTCTTGATCCAATTATAAATATTAGCACTCTACATACAATTGATGCTTTTATTGTGATATATGCATTATTTCTTGACTTCAATAAACACTTATCTCTCTCTCTATATATATTCAATAATGTCTCTCTATTAAAAGTTCCTGCATTAATTGGATTTGGGTCTGAATGATTTGGGAAACAAATCTACCTGCATTTTTTTCTGACAGACATTGTGATTCAAGTATCCAAGTAATTTTAAAGCAGTTTTAGTATGTGAGATGAAATAAAAAAAAAACAAAACACTAAATTCTTATGCACAGTTCACCTAAATAAAACAATTATCAAAAAAGCTGTGACTGTGTTGCATAAATTTAATGATTAAAAAAAAATCATAATAGAAATAAACTATTTTACCTTGTAAATTTCAATTTGAAAATGCTCAACTGTTCAGTCCTAATTGAATCCACTTCAAAAGTTAATGGATTCTTCCTCGGCTCATACCCCCCCCCCCCCCCCCCAAAGAAGACGACATCTGCATAATATTCTGAAAAGGCATCACTAAGAGAAGGCAGTAGGCTCTGTCCAAAGAAAGCTGTCCATCACCATGGCATCTGACTGGCTTTAATAATTTAGTGAATCAAAAGACTCTGCTCGTGTTCCGTAAACATGTGGTACTAAAATCACAAATGATCAGTAAACTATAGCATGCTGTTAAATGTGTACATCTTTACTAATGTGACCTCTCACTATAATCTTATCACGTAACAGTCCTTCAACTGAGGTTGTTTGATCAGATGACAGAGCGATAGTGAGATTGCAAATGAATGTTCCTAAGTCTCAAGGTGTCTGACTCCTGATCTCTGATCTATACAACGTGACAGCCGCAGATAGGCAAGGACCACAGTGGGTGGGGCCAGAGTCAGCGGGTGCATGCCAATTAGGCAGGAGTTTGTGGGCAAGGGAGTCAATCTCCTCAGTGGTCACTGTCATGACAACGCCTCCCACCCCCTCATGCTCCAGCCCACTCCTCTATCTGCTCCATCTAGGTTTGTGTGGGAAATGTGATTAGTTGTGCCCTTGGGACCAAAGTGACATCACAGCATAAAAAATGTGACCAACTTTGAATCCCAACTCCCTCCTGATGTTTATAACCCGTCAGCTCCAGCCACGGGGGGGGGGGCGCTCAGTGGGAGGGGAAGCCGTCTATGTCCATTAAGACGTTTGACAGATAATAATCAGCAAGTAGCTGCAGACACAAACACATGCTGATGAGCTACAGCACCAAGTTGCCTGTGGAAAATAGACCTGATGAACTTCACTTCTGTGTGGAAATGGAACCCAGACTAAGTGGGAGCATCAGCTCACACTGAGCTGCAGTACAACTATGGCTACCTCCACACTGACACGTCTTAAAGGTCTCGCAAGTCCAAATCTATCAACAGAAAATAAAAGCAGAGTTTATTTTTGCATTATTTATTATACATGAAAATTAAAAGGTCCAGAGACCTCATGGCTGACACAAGCACAGGACTCCCTTTCCCAAGTGTGCCAGGGAATCACTGTGGCCTTTGCATACCACAAAAGGTGTATGTAGTGCATGAACTCTGACTGAACAAAACACTAAACCAATGACGACAGAGTCAAAGTAAGTTTGACCATTTACTACAGACTAAAGCATGAGGACAAGACAGTGGAAAGACTCTCACTGTGTCTCAATCCAGGGACTGGATCCTGCTAAGTGTGGATTCGTCGTCCGGATATCGTCAAAATGCGTCACAGCACTGCGCCGTAGACTGTCCCAATTGTCACGTGACTCGTCGACTCCTTCTCATGCGGTCGACAAATGCGGCCGACATTTGCCCGTTTTTGAAGGATAAATTTGTGTATCCTTCACAGCGGTGGGCTTTCCCAGAAGTCTTTGCACACCAGCGGCAGAGCTTTCTTTTACAGCAACACAAGAACAGGTCCGGTGAAACCTGGATAATAGTAAACTAACCCCAAATGCAAAAGAAGAATAAATAAAATTAACTCCATAAAAATAAAAAAGAAAATACAGAATAAAATATAATTTTGATATCATTAGGTATATTTCATTTAATAATTACTAAGATTTATTAAGTAACTTCAACACATTCTTGATACTACAGTATGTTGTTAAAATATTGTTTTACAAATAATGTTTTATTCCATCTGTAATCTGTGAGGAGATAAATTCTATTTGTACAGTAAATCATATTCCAGGTTCATCACATTTAAGGGAATTGTTTGTCTTGTCCATGTTTGTCTCTCAGCATGTGATACGTCACACCTGGTGTGATGTATCAGATTTTTAGGATGTTTTGGCTGATTAGGGCTTAAATCAACAGTCAGACTTCAAGGAGTAGAAGAACTCTGATTCAGGAGTTTGAACTGTAGATGGCAGTATTAAAGCACTAGGTGTGCAGCCTGCCGGAATTTATTAGGAGAGGAAGAAAAGGATGGCACGCCCCACTCCACCCTCCGTCAGCTGGACCGTCTCATTTCACGTAGAACACTACTTCCGCCTCCTCCGTCCAGCCCCCGGATTGAGACACAGCTTCTCATGAGGAACAGGAAGAGGCCAAACAGGAAGTGGCAGCACCATAAATAGTCTTTCAACTGGAAGTGATCTCATTTTAAATACTCAAAATACTTAGCAATAAATGCCTTAGAGGCAACACAGTGTAAACACTCTCTCTACTGTTTCCTCCTCCTTCTTCGCTGGTTTATGCATCTTTGTTTGTTTAATAAGCTTCCACTTCACTGTATATGCGTTTGGGCTGGTGTAGAAACATGGCGGCATCAGATGGCAGCCTCTGTAAAGCAAGGCCCTTTGTCTAAAGTGCATGTAAAAGGCTTGTTTTAAAGCTATGAAAATCAACCGAATTTTAACATTTTCATTCAATTATACAGTCATACATACATACTTATAGCGGTCTAATTTCTCCCAATAAACCCTTTGGCCCTTTATATCACAGTGAGTCATTTACTTCCAGAAAGTCTGCTATCTTGTATAGCCATGTTTGTACAGTAGCCAAGAACGGACAAATCAATAACATTTTGATGCTGAAATATAGAAATTGTTGTTTCTCATATACACTTGGATGGAGAGCGTGAGGTGCAATGTAATATATTCAAACACATGTCTAGTGGGTTTCAACACGCAACTTCAGCTCTAGATGCCAGTAACAAACGTCTCAGCTAAATATTGTTAAGTAATAAGTTATTCAGCATCCATACTCTCATAGATGAGAACAAATCACATTATCATTCACATTCACCGAGTAAGTGTGTGCTGGCGTAAACAGGAAGTGGATTTTCTAATTTCTAGTTTCAGCAAAATACTAATAATGAGAAACAACAATAACAGACAGTCGGAACAGGGATTCTTTTTTTAAAAACCCCCATCGAGATGTGACACTAAAATGTAAGTGTTGACAGCTTTTTGTTTACAGCTAAAGGTGGAGTCACAAGATAAGCAAAAGCAGGAAACAACACAATTTCCATGTCTCCATTTTCAAACAAAATTGGAGCCGGTAGCGTCGCTCCATGATGTGGACTACAGGCGTAAACTACAATGAAAACTGATTAGTGTAGATGTAACATACATCTTCCTGGCACTGGAAACCCCCCCCCCCCCCCCCCCCCCCCCCTGAAGAACATCCCCGACCCCCCCGTCCCTGAAGAACATCCTCTGCCTGTTGGCCAACAAATATCCAGCAGCCTCCACACACCCTCCTCCTGTCACTGGCAGCTCCTGACACATTCATGTTTGCTCGACAGTGTGCCCTGCTGGAACACGACATGCCAAATGGTGGCCATCAGTGGCGTAGTGACAGCTTTTGGTTGCGGCCATATGCACGGCGCTCCCTTGTTTTCTGGTGGCGCCAACAGCTCAGCTTCAGCTTTTCCATGGAAGATGTGCGTTTTGTTGAAAAGCTGTGAGGGGTGAGGTGTCATCAGTATGCGTGACGCTGCACCAGTTTGCCAGCAACAAGCCTGAAACAATGCCAGCTGAACACATTGTGTGGGCAGATGGGCGTCCACCAGCTGCACTAGCTGATACACAAGAGCTGCAGCAGATCAGTGAACAGCCAGTCACTTTATCACGCCATATTTTGGGTATTACAGAGGATCTGCATTAAGTGGAAGTGGACGACAAGAAGAGGAAGATCAAAGGAGGACAAAAGAGAGGGGAGAAACCAAGCAGAAAATGAAAGAGGAGAGGAAGGTAATAAAAGGAAAATGAGACATGTAGATAATGTATAAAAGGAAAGGAAGAAGGGGAGAAGGAAAGGAGAGGAAACAAAAGGCTAGAGATGCCTCAGCAGTCTGAAGATGACGAGATGGAAGTCGGCAGCTGCCCCCTTGTTCCCTTTCACTGTGCAGGAGGGTGATGGAGATTATGTAACTCGAGCACCTTTACCCGTCTGCTGTACCCACCCGGCTGGGTACAAACACAGATGCACACATCAAACGCACCATCGTCACAGTGCATTATGTCACCAGCAAGGATATTTTCCAACTTAACAAAAACTGAGCAAACGCCTAAATGCACAGCTGAAATGATTCACCATCTGCTGGTGAACAGAAAAATAAACTGCACTGACAGTATTTGGATCATTTATTAATATGTAATCAATAAAATCACATGTTCCCCTGATGCAGTGTCATACTTGTGAGGATCTGTTCATTTAATATGTCTTAAATGATTGTGAAGTTATTGTTTTAAATTTTTGATGGTTCGATGATTTACTGTTTTGTACAAGGAAGTTAACTAGGTCATTAAATAATCACTGACTAATGAAACTATCATCTGCAAAATATTCTAATAATTTATTTAATGCTGTATTTTTTAATGCAAAAGTGCCCAAAATGTGCTTGTTTGGTCTCTAAAATTTGATTTAATTGATGATGAATACATTTTGATTTTTTTAAGACTAATAAAAAAAGCCACTTAAGTTGTCATACCAGGAAATTGTGATGGACATTTTAAAACCAAATAAACTACTTAATCTGCAGCTGTTTTCATATTCAGCAGACTTTTTTTCTTACCTCCAATCAGCGGAGGATAAAGCGGCAGTAAGGCTGAGGGTTTGCCAGCTACAGCAGCTGTGGGAAAGAAAAGTGGTTTGCATCCAAAGTCTGAGTTGTGTTAACTGTGATTAACACCCAATTTGTTCCTTGGTGTAATTAGAGTTTTATATAACAGATGTAGAGGCAATAATATTCTCATGCTTTGACAGTGAATCCAAGTCACTCACTGAAGACCCGCAATCAGCCTTCACATGAGAATAATGCTATTATTAAACAAGGACGTGTCCTCCTCTGGTAGTCATAACAACAGCTGGGAGATGCCTGAGCTCTGCAGAATTCCCTGTCACCTTTACGGGAAGAGCCCGGCCTTTTTTCCCCTCTAACTCCCTGGGAGAGACGCTGCATTTTTGCAGGACTCAGCAGCCGACCAGTGCAGTTAAGTGACCAGAAGAGTGACTGACACATTTATTATGGTCAAAGACACACCCAATTAAAAAGACTCCAGGGAGATGAGCATGACTGAAAGACAAAGAAAGAGAGAAAGAGGAAGTAAAACAGCATCTCCCTCTGTGATTGTGGACAGATGATGAAACAGAGCGGAGGAATCCCCCACCAAACTGACTGAGTCCCATCCACTAACCTTCAGTCTGTCATCATCACGCAGCTCAGAGCAAAGTGTCAACTGAGCCTCTCTCTCCCTCTCTGTCCACAGTAGAGGTAGACTCATCTTTTCACATTTTAAAATAGTCACTCAACTGATTTTTACACTGCCATTTATTCCTTTTACAAATTTTCTTCTTAGAAACAGAGACAAATGCTGCTTAGTCACTAAAACTTTATTGTTTTATCACCTGTTTCATGTATTTAATGTATTGTTATACATTATGTGTCCTGACTCAAAAAGCAGGTTAAAGAGGCAAACTGTCCTTATTTAAATGAAGCCATTTTCTGAATTAGTTATTATGATTTCACTCTTACATTTTATGAGATGGAGCAACAAATATCAGCCAAAAACATTGGCACCATATGTCAGCCATAGGCTGATTTTTTTTAATTTGGCGAATGGCTTCGAAAAATCAATATTTCTTGACCTCGAGTTCACTAATCGACAGACGGGGAACAAGATGGGGAGAAAATTATTGTTGAAGATGGAGGGTGAAGATCTACAGACAGAGCTGGATATCAAGTCTAAATTATCTTTTGATACCAAGTGTTCACAATAGAAATCCAGCAATCAATCAACAGAAAGGCAAGGGTCAATTATCTTAGTTCATTTTTCTTTTCTGTTGTTTTAGTTTTATTTCTGTTTCTGCTTGTTTTGGCCAGGTGAAGAAGAGATTCTTAAATGAAAGAAAAGGTTCTTAAATAAAAGATGCTAAAGGTATTATATATTTACAAAAGAGTCCAAAACATAAAAAAAGGACAGTCAGCCCAAGATGCAGATGAGGGACAGTGAAGCAGAAAGCATTTAGAGTTTTTAAAAACATGCAGCAATAAGACAAAGCAGTGAAGTGAGTCCTGCTCTTTCTGCAGCCTGGACATCAGCTGCTGACTACTAAACATCCCCCCAGTGAAGGATGGAGGGAGCGAAGGCTGCTGAGCTCCAGCCTGCCTCCACTGGGGAGAGGGTGTTTATATGCAGCATGAAACAGCTGAATGGAAAATACAGAGCCAAGGCAGCAGGTACAAGTAAAAAAAAATAAAATACAGCATTAAGCAGAGCTTGGGGCAGCTGCCTTTTAATAATGCATGGCTATAAAGGGGAGTGATGTACATCTTGTATACGGCGCAACACACACACACACACACACAAAGATGACCAACATGGGAATGAGGATTTAAGTCTGAGTTAGCACTCTCATTTTCTATAACAACAATATTTAGAGACTAGCAATGATTTGTGATGAAGCTGCATACACCTAGTCAACCAATAAAATATTGATCACACTTTCTGCACACACACACACACACACAGACACAGACTAAAACAGTGGTGCTGTATCTGTACAGTACTGCTGCCCCCGCAGAACGTAGGTGGAGGAAGCAGCAGACTGGAGGCCACTGATTGTTGGGCATGCGTGGGCATCCATGTGAAAAATTGATATAATGAAAAAAATATACTGGGCGGCTATTGTTTGTGTGTGTTTGTGTTCATGTGTGGGGGGTTAGTTAACAGTGCAGGCAGAGAGAGGGACAAGAATATGATTATTACCTGTTCCACCTTTTATTCCTTTTTTTTTAAACATCGAGAACACATTTTATAATACTGCACCAAAAAAGAAAATAATCTGCATGCACAAAAAAATATATGAATTAGCCTTTTAAACATAAAACAAAACAACAAATAGTGATTTTACACTTTCATACTAGCAAATCATGGATAATGCCAAGCTTTCTATGGGATGTAGATAATTACTAGAATCTGCAATTATAGTATATGAAATAAGTATATGAATAATTTACGTCTATTATAAATTACTCATTAACTTCCCAACTAAGGCAAACTGAACGCGGACAATAACGACAAAGCAACTGAAACATGCAAATGTTCTCTACCATACAAACAGTAACTCACCTGTTAGCTTAGCTGTTAGCTCTACTCAGTAGCATCACAGTGACCATTC
This sequence comes from Brachirus orientalis, assembly GCA_016785285.1. NCBI lineage: Eukaryota > Metazoa > Chordata > Actinopteri > Pleuronectiformes > Soleidae > Brachirus > Brachirus orientalis. The sequence continues at coordinate 1,037,952 of JAFBJR010000624.1, forward strand.
ACTCACTCACTCATTCATTCATTCATTCATCGTCTACCACTTTATCCTCCACATGAGGGTCACAGTGCAAAATGATAAGCAAGGCAAGTCTGCTGCCAACTAGTGGTCAGAAGCTTAAATACAACACAGGATCAAGGTAGGAAAATGCCAAGAAATGTCCGGTGTTCATTCATTCAGAAGTGAAACAGAAGTGAAAAAGCTGCAAAATTAAGATAAAAAATAATAATAATAACAATGAATGAATAATGAATATTAGGCAATTTAAATAACCAGGAGTAAATACTGGATGCGCTGTCATGGCATCATCACTGACAATGGCACAGCAGCACCACTGTTTCAGGGGAAACAGTGATTTCCATATCAGTACGGTGCTTCAAAGAATTGATTAAGTAACACACCATGAAATATTGCATTTCGATATTTATCAAAAAAATCTACTTTAATTTGATTTTAAAAAATCTCTTCTTTAAGCTAAAACCACTACGGCATTCCACTGAACTTTCCCTGTACTTTCAAATCATAGAGTAGATCCTTCGGCTCAAATTTACTTTCACACTGCTCACTTGTTGTTGGTTAGTGTGGCGCCACGTTTGAGTGACAGCGCGCCGACTGCTTCCTGCCTCTGCTGTTCACGTCCGAGCCATCTCAATCTTAATCTGACAGCAGTGGAGATGTTGCTGTGAACAGCAGCTTTCAGCAGCAGTAGCAGTAAGGTCTCCACAGTAGAGACACAAATAAACACAAAACTGGAGCTGAAGTTAGATTCGCACACAAAACATCTCAGAGCTTCAAGTCCCATTCAGAGCAGGACAAACAGTCACAGCTCGTCTCTGTGTGCTTGTTGCTGCAAGGACAAAATGCTCACTTCTTACCCGGTGGTTTCTGATGATTTTCATGGAACAAACAAACAGTGACTCCTTTTGTTCAGGAACAAAAACAACTTAAGAGAGAGAACGACAAGTATACACACACACTCACACACACACACTCATACAGCACTCCTGTGTCAACACAACAGTCACAAGTCTGTGATTCCGCCCTATCAGCTGTGGCTGTGCAGTGGTGTGGGGCGTAGCCAGCGGTTTCCTCAACATAATGTGACGAGGAGGGGAATTCCTGTAAGGCCCAGGAAGAGAGAGAGAGAGAGAGAGAGAGAGAGAGAGAGAGAGAGAGAGAGAGAGAGAGAGAGAGGGAGAGAGAGAGAGAGAGGGAGCTGGCCAGAGAGCAAAGAGAGCAGGCCAAGTGACGTCACATAAACCAGTTTTGGCACCCTCCAGGGGATCCTTCACTCCGTCTTCCCTCCCTCTTTCTGTTTGTTTTTGAGGGGGAGGAATTCAGCGTGTCCTGCCAATGACTGGTTGCCCAACAGCTCACTCACTGGGTGAGTTGAGGAAGACACCGTTGCTTAACCAGAGGATGACTTCATTTTTCTCTTTAACCCTTAACACCAACGCTGATCCTTAAAGCCACATTTTCGCTTCGTTTTGGTGGATTTGCAGTTGTGATCCCCCTGCGACTTAATCAGAAATGCTTGGCTTGGCACTGTGTTTCTCTAATCCTGTCATTTTCGTCTCTGATCATTAGCTCATGATTACAATCAGTTTGGCACTAAGGAGTAACAATATATACAACGCAGTATGATCCAGTGTTCAATGTATATCAACACGTTTATGGATTGCACATTTTGAAGTATAAACTTTGAAATTTTACAACAGATGTGAAAAATATTTCATTTTTTTGTTAATAAAAAAAGTTAAAAATCACAATATACTGGTTTCTTCCATTTTCTTTTGTCATCATTTACCATGATACTCAGCAATATTGACTCTCTCACTCACTCATTTTCTACTGCAATATTGACATTTAAAAAAATGTCTGTTGTGATAATCGTTCATTAAAAGATGATTAAAGAAGATTAAATGAGGTATTAAAGATTAAATGAAGAGTAAATGAGTACACATAGGTTTTTTCATCTACAACATGTAACTCCACCATTAAATGTCCCTAAATCCTATACACTGTACGTTTAATAATGAGAGTCAGTTATTTTGTTGGATATTATCTTGGAAACTTGGGACAAAACCCCAGCATTAAATGTAACACATAAGCATAATAACAAATCTTCTGTCAGACTGTTTGGAATAAATGTTACTTTTCATGGTAGGGATAGTTACTTCTGACAATGTGCCATTTTTCTTAGTTGCAGTTGCTATAAGTGAAAAACTTTTGTTAGTGGAAATAGTTCTATATTCTGATAGTAATCACTGATGTAGAGTGTTTGGTCACTGACATGGGGCTCTTGTGCCCAGGGCAGACTACACGATTTAGGCCTCATTATAGCCTAATCTGGCAGACATAAGAGTGACTGCCCTAAAAATCGACCTTGTTATACCACGTGTAGTGTGCCATAATAAACAACAATTTACAAAGGTATTAAATTAAAAGTGTGCAACTCAATTCTTAAATTACTGCTTCTTCCTCACTGAAAACAGAATACGCATAAATCCAAATATTCAGATTCAGATTTTTATCTACTGGCTTTCAGTAGTTTGTCTTGTTCAGTTATAAAAACATTTAGTCATAAAAACATTATCTTAAGGGAAGTAATCTGTAAAAACTGTAGACAGCCAGCAGCAACATTGCTTTTCATTTTAACTCCAAAAAGAAAAAAAAAGGAGACATTCAAGGCTGCATGTGGGCATCGAAGTGGCTGGGAAAACTACAGGAGTATATTTAAAAGCCAACATTTAATTAAAGTCTTCAAAAGAGAAGTAGAGTCGCCTGGTAAACAGCGACTCACCGACACTGTCACATTGAGATAAAGCTACGGGGTCAGGGGAAGAACGGGTCCATATTTAAAGAGGGGATCAGTTTGATCGCGCAGTCTGCTGTTACATTATGTAGAGTGCACAGCACTAAGTGTGTGTTAAATGACAGAAGCATCTTGTGGGATGACGCTCATCTGTGAGCTTCGCCTCATTGTCCTGTGAAGGAAAAAAAGAGGAAGTTCCCTTTTGTTTTGTTTGTCAGTCACCATGGGGGGAATTCTGACAGTTAGGTCACTAAAGAGTTTCAGAAAAATTTGATAATATTTACACAGGCCGGGGACAACAAACACCATGACCACGCACTTTCTGCTGCGTCACTGCGGCGGACACGGAGGATAAACACTTCACAGGCAGAAAGTCCAGCACCAACATCCACGTCTGTAATTACAGGCCGACCAAAGCTACAGCGCAAAAAGTTGGTGTTGGCGAGTTGAAAACGAAAATAAGCAGTGACTCATTTCGACATATTCATGCTGCATCACCACACGTCCATCGTTTCTGTGCGGTTTAAGGCTTATCCTCTGGGTAGCTGGAGCCGGTCCCAGCTGAGAGACAGGGTGCACACAACCTTTCACAGCACCAAACAAAGGCTGCTGTCAGAAACCAGTGAGGGCTGAAGCTAAAAGTTGTCATTTGCCCAACTCATGTTTTGCCCATAAAGTGTCAGAAAATTCTGAAAAATGTTGATTTGTAGTGTTGCCAAAACCTCAAAATTATGATGTTCTCAAATGTCTTTTGTCCACAAACCAAAATTATTCCATTTTAATGATTTCTTTGTTGTATGAAGTAAAGGAACCAAAATAAATTACATTTAATTGTAAACTTCAAGTGTAAAAAAATTCAAACTTCAAACGTACAAGAAGAAATAAGTATTTTTGATAAACGCTAACACTAAACATTTTGTGCATAGTTGTACATCCCTGTTTTATCGTTTAAAGTACTGCTATTGTTTGTCTATTTCTGCATTTGTATATTCTATATTGCCAATTTTGTAGTACTGTGTGCTCCCAACGCCGCTGCTGTAACAAGTGAATTTCCCCAGTGTGGAATCAATAAAGTCAAACCTAATATGGTCTAATCTAAATGGAAAATAGCCAATATTAACACCTTATATAAATATAAATGTACTAAATAGAAAAATAAAGCCCATTACGTTTTTATTGTAGCAGTTTTCTTATATATTTGTGTTGGAACAAACTGGTATCATCAAGCAGGAGCATGGTTACAGCTGCAAAATGTGAATAAGGCTTCAAAACGTGAGTGTCGTCTATCAGAAAGGACATGTCCATTTGCCACTTGGGAAAACACCCTGCGTGAAATGGGACTCAACCTGAGAACCTTCCTGAGGAGCCCGACCTCACCACAGTACTGTCCTAAATATTAAATCTCTATCTTAAAATGACCAGATGAGGGATCACTCTGCAAACAACATTAGTGTTCGAACAAAGCGGTCTCACACGTACGGTCGGGGTTAACGATAGATGAGCTGTTGATAATGCAACGGAGGCTGAATGAAGTAATCCAACTAGCAACCCCTAATGCTCTGCCCTCTGCGCGCTCAGGTGTCCATGAGGTTAAAGATGTCTGCAGACACACACATAATAAGCGAGTATCACACAAGATGCACATCCTCAGTCATTCAGTTTCAACACAATCCTGTTTTGAGCTGCATTTGTTGCTAAAAATTTCCTCTCCTCTCTGCAGTCAACCCGCCGCCCACGTTGACCCCTTCATACTCTGAATACCAAACTGAAACCAATCCAAAACCACATGGAGAGGGCTGATGAATAACAAAACTCGGTCGCACAGTTACACACTCTTCACAAAAGCTCCAAGTCCTGACCTCCTTCTCATTTGGCTTCATCTCTTAACGTAATGCATAAAGAAGCGATCAGAAAAATGCATTCACGCACAGACAAAGGCTTGTATTCATTACTTTTACACTGAAGGGAGATGATTCAACTTTTATCAGAAGAAAACAGTCTAACATCATTTTGAAACCAGAAGAGTCATCAATGATGGCCTGTAGTGGAAAGTACTCAAGAGCAAGCTTTTTTCTTTTGGCACTTACTCTTCAGTACTTTCAAACTTTATATTTCCACTTCATTAAAACTTTTACTCCACTACATTAATCTGTAACTACAAAATCACACTTGGAAACATAAAATTACAGTTAGTTTTCATTTGCACATTATTGATAGTCAGGGTTCCCACAGCTTGGTTGACATCAAAATACCAGACTTTTCAACAACTTTCCAGGACCAATTCCCTCAAATTCAAGGAGGGCCACTTGTCCATGGTGTCCACTTTTATTGATCTGCAGGACACTCTGCATCTGGACAAGTGACTGTCCATGAGATCTTGGTCAAATCATTCTTTGTCATTTTCTTTGGTGAGACAGATCATTTGCTCTCTCTTGCTTGACGTTATTCGCTCATTGTTCTGCATTGCCACAACACTGCTAGTACATACGACTTGATGTTTGTTCTACATTTATCGAAATATCAATTAATATAACTTCTTTCTTACACAACATTCAAGCACTTTCAATGAACTATGTCTATTTAACTTTTTTTTTTTTTTTCAAATTTACTTTCAAGGATTTCAAGGTACCCATGGCAATAACAAACACACACAAACCATGTACAGGAGCAATGGGCAGCACTTATCTGTGGCAAAGGAGCAACAATGGTTGGGTGCCTTGCTCAGGGGCACTTCTATGGTACTACTGTGGACGGCCATCACATGTAAAGATGGTTGTGAACATTATCACATATCCTCAACTAAATCTCTTACATTTTATTTCTATAAAGTAAGGTTATCTAACATTTCTCTAAAAATCACATATAACAGGTAAAATGAAAAAAAAAAAATCTTTGTTTTCCTTTAAATTATTTCATGGCCCCTCTGATTTATCCTGTGACCCATTGTAAGGACCATGACCCCTAAGTTGGAAACTACTAGACTGTAAAAAACATTACAAACCTTTTGTTCTTCACCAATTCACTGGGATTCGATAGGACTTTTTCATATTTTTGAAGCAAATCTTGATTAATCAAACACAAAATGATGTCATCAAGGGGCCTCACTGGTTGCTATGGTGACCCAACCTGACCAAAAAATTGTATATATGGGTGTGTGAGGACTGAAAGAAGCTCTGGCAGATTGTTTGTGTGGATTTTTACAACTTTGGATTCTGCTCTGTTGATATTGTTGAGAGCCATTTTTGAAAACTTGTGCGCCATCTTGTCTCTTTCATCAAGCTACATATACTTCAAGTCATGTGTGTCACTGTTAAAGTGAAAAAAAACTGCTTTAATCAGCTTTAATCAAACTAACTTTTTGTTTAACAATCATCACTTTATTCACCTTTGAACAGTTTTTATGCTACATTTAGGGATAAAGTGACCATCATGTGTTTCAAACTAGGAATGACTTGAGAATCTACAGATACCAATATCAGTCCAAACCATCTTTTAAACTACCAACTGGTAACCCCACATTTGTCTTAATGCATTTGCCACTTAGATATAACCAGCCCTTTCAATGACATAATTGTTATATAACAAATATTTTGGATTGTTTCAGATTTTAATCTTTTCTTTTTTTCCAGTATCCAAACCATTGATTTTGACCAACACTAAACCAAAACTGATAATGAGTACAGTGTCCTCTCATCCAGGATTTTAGGATTTTAATTTGTGAAAATCAAATCATGTAAGTCACAGGAGACATTTAAAAGCAGATCAAAGGCTTTACTTTTAACACCGTACTGTACCGTCTGTACTTTTACTTGTGCTGCATGACATGTCCTGGAAATGTTTGAAAAATGCCCAAGAGGCCCGAACACGTCCACCACTTACCATCAGATGTAAAGGTGTGATGCAACCACGAGGCCAGTCAGAGGAAACTGTGGCCAATAAGTTTGACAGATGTTGCTTTTGAACAGTTGAAGTCAATCACAGCGCCTTCCTCCCTATAGGAGGAGAGATTATTACAACCGCCAAGCCTTCTAGGAAAAGAGACAACTCTTCATTAGACCTGGAGCTTATGAGTCAGTACAGAGAGAATGTAACAAAAGGCAGTGAGCCTATGCCGGAAACAAGGATCTGAATGGAACGTAAGGTCATTGATCATGTTACAAAACAGCAATCACACTCTGCTCAGGCTCACTTTCTGATTGCTGGCTTGCTCAAACATATTCTCTTTCTCATTCTACCCTTTTTCCTCCGTCTCTCTCTCTCTCTCTCTCTCCCCTATTTTTAGTGCCAAACAAGGCTCGTCTCTCAACCATCACACTCCTCCATCTGCTGCCTCCCACTCCTCAGGGGAGGAGCTGAGATGTTAATGAGGCTGCTGTGAACATAGTGAGTGGATGTGTTGAGGTTTTGTGTACGGAGATGTGTGAGGCATGTTAATGTCATGAAAGCCATTATGATTCAAATGTCAACAAGTCCTTCTTTATATCCCAACCCAACGGAATATACATGCGGCTAATCAATTAGCCAATCGGTAACCATTCAAATCCACTTTTCAGAAGTGAGTGGGATCATTTTTGTGTGTTGTCTCTCTGTGACCTAAATGTTTTGGAGTTTGGAGGAATGACACTGGGTTGTGGGAACTATTGATGAAATAGTTTGTTACTTTGATTAAGAAATAGTGTACTCTAGCAGGTGTTTTGAGGAAAGAAAATAAATTTAAATGTGTAATGTTTGGAATTTTTTAAAAACACATTTGTCTCCAACACATAATGAATCCTGGGATTGGCTGAGAGCAATCAACTTGTTTTGTGAGGTTACACTGACCTTTGACCACCAAATTCTAATAAATTCACCCTTGAGTCAAAGTGAACATTTGAACCAAATTGTAAGAATTAACCTCAAGTGAATTCACATTTTTTAAAGTGTGTCAGACGGAGGCATAGAAAAAAAATCTAACAGAGACTAGAAAATGCCAATATTTATTTAACGGTTTAAAAGCTTATCCTGATTTTTTTTTGAATAAACATGCCCTCTCACAGAGCACATTACTCATCATATCAAGCAGAAATAGATGTGATGGGAAAATTCAAAGTGCTAGTAGTGATTTGTTTTATATAACAGAAGACGGAACATGAGCTCAACATGAGCACTGACTTACAGAGATACAGAGAAAGATTGTTGTAACAACACTTAACTGCGGCCACGTTTGACTGACCGGGGAGCGGAACGGGAGTATCGAGAGCAATTTTTAGCAGTTTTATTCAAATGTGTCACCAAAGGTATAAGGGAAATGGTCGAATAAATTCACAAAAAATACAAGTTATGTTCTGACACAGTGTTTTCAAAGGAAGCTTTCCACACACACACACACACACAGCAGTGTATTTCTGTCACACTCTGTTGTTACAGTGTGCCGTGGGCTCGCCCGGAGAGAGCGGTGGCCGGCTCTGTAAACTCCCACAGGGTTTTCCTGCAGCTGCTCTCAGGCTCTCTCTGGTTTCTGTCTCTGTGGACGCCGCCAGACAACCATCTGCTTTTATAGCTCATTTAGCACATACACACTCTCACATATACATGGCTGATCCTGTATGTAAACACAGAAGGAACATGTCTCAACGTAGCCACACACAACAGACTGCCCCGCGTATGTCAACCAAGTGAGGCGCTGCAACTGGTGGCAAACATTTTACCATTGCATTAACACGAAAAACCATGTGAAATGGTCATTATGTTTTCAGTTTGATTTCTTAATATAGACACTGGCAATAGTCTGCATAGTCCAAAAACTGAATAACATAATTTTAGTTTCCAGTGGATAAGTATACGAGGGCTGTCACTTTTAATCCCAAATTCTAATATCCAATCGAGCTTGGCAGTGGAAATTCAATCATGATCCTTAAAATCATGTTCAAGTTCAAAATGTCCTTGTCATCAAAAACATTAAACTGATGTTATGTTCATCTGCTGGTAAAATGGAGGACCCAAGCAAAAACTGTCACACACTCATGACACCATAGCATCTGACAACGCTGGGTTCTACACCATAGATGCCAAAGTAACTAACAAATCTGTGGAATCTACTCTTAGCTCCACCCAAGCGAGGTGGCAAAATGTGCAATGCAAGGAGTGACCCACCACATGTGACTAATAGTATGAGTAATAATCAATAGTATTGTCATGTTGGTGTGTGAAGAGGGAGGAAATATCGGAATATCTTCAAAGAATTAACATGTCATGTAATTTTTGAAGTTGCCCTCAAGTATCCTCTCATTAACTCACTGAAAGCGGCATTTCTAACAAAAATGCTATTTTAATTATTTGTCTAACATTCAGATATACTAACTCCAGCATATGAGAGCTGGAGAAAGCAATGCAGGGTTCACAGCATGTTGAGCTAACGGGAGCAGCTTCGAGATGCATTCAAGAAACCTTGTAAATTTCACCACTTCTGCAAACATTAACAAAGTCCAAAAACTAAATGCCTGTTGGTGCTGCTGCCACCTTGTGATAGTAGTTAGACCACAAATCAGTATATTCAGTATATTACAAATATATTTAATAATGTATTACAAATATTTCAGTAGATTACAAATAGTCACAGTAACTGGTTGATTTTTTTATATTGAAATGAATAATTGAAAACCCATGCCCAATCCCAACACAAACTGACTCTGGTGAAATACTGGATTCATAAATTAATCAATGTCGTATTATTTTTTGGTAAGGCTGCATGACTGTGGCTCATGGTGCTGCTGTATGTTTCCACAGTTGGGCAAAAACAACAACCATCTGCAGGGTGAATTCTAGGAAATATTAAGAAAAAGGATGTTTGGGTTCTTGTCTGTAATATGATGGTCGGTGCTGAAGCTTCCTCCTCTGTGGTGCTGCTGGTGGTGCTGGTGTTGCCACCCACCTCTGAGCCATTCACTGCTCTTACTTTGTGCTTTCCTCTGCCATCAGGAGTAGGCAGGAGGTAACGTTACATAACGACGCAGAGCGTGAGACATGGCGTTCCCTCGCTGCCTTTTCATCTTCCTTCTCCTCCTCCTGATGTTTCTTCTCAATTTCCCCACCTTGTCATCGTGTTCTCCTCCCTGATCTGTCTCTTTCAATCATCATCACCCTCTTCCCCAACCATTTCTCCCTCGCTCCCTCCCTGCTGCCCACTCCTCTCTCCTCTGTTGTGATCACATCACAGTTTAAAAACAGTCCGAGGACATGGTAACCAACATCATTTCTGAGTCTTATGAAACCAAATTGTTATGCTCACAACTCTCTGGTGTCAGTGCCACTTAGAGCTGCAGCTAACAATTATCTTCTTCATCACTTCATTGTCTGGCCAAGAAAACACCAGAAAACAATGGAAAAATGCCAAACTGCTTTATAGATCCAAAGATAACATCTTCAGACAGCTTGTTTTGTTTGTCAAATCAGCCCACAACCCAAAAATATTCACTTCATTTCAACGTAAAACAAAGCAAAGCAAACCAAAAGCAGCACACAGTCACATTTGAAAAGCTCACAGCTCTGTTCTTTCCTTAACCAGGTTATATTCAAACTTGGTCACAAATTTAACTAGAAATTCCAGAATTACTGTGAATGTTAAGGGTTAGACAGTTTGTGGTACCAATTCTCTAGTCAGGCACAATTAAGCCATTGCAGAAGAGGGATGATGTAATCAAACGTGTCAGTTAGACCTCAGATAATGGAGAATGGTGTAGAAAATCATTATGTGAAACCATGTTTATGGTTTCCTCACTTCATCACACTGATCGCTTGCTGTTGTTTACTCTGCTTGATTTTGGCTTCCACTGAAGTCACGTGCTTCATTTATATCGCTATATATTCGCAAACTTTTGTTTCTATTTTTGCTGATTTTTACTGTGAAAACAGAAAATGTGCACATAAACAAGGTGAGTGAAAACCCATGAATAAATGTACGTCATAATTTATTGGCTAACTCTGTCTCTGTTGCACTTTATCACATTTGTTTTCATTGGAGCTCCAATGTTTCCACCTGAGCCAAAATGTCAAGAGTTTCCTTTCTATTTTTGGCGTTTTTGAACGTGGAAACTAAAAATGTGCATATGACCAGGTAAGTAAAACATCCTATAAGTAAACTAAATGTGGAAACAGGAAGTGGGGTGACACTGGAGGAATTGCCCGAGACCGGAGATGAGGCTCTGTTTTTACTTCTACTGACATCACATGCTTCATGTACATCACTTTTTATTCGCTACATTTTGTTTCAATTTTTGCTGATTTTAATGTGGGAACTGAAAATGTGGAAGTGGGGCGACACTGGAGGAATAACTGAGGCCATGGGGGAGGTTGATGATGCCGCATGAATTTACAGCACAAGAGACAAAAGGGAAGCGATAAAAGTGAGGATGAGGCAAATAAAGTCAGGAGAGCACAGACCAGAGCTCACAAATGACCTCATGGTGCCTCTTCACTAACGACTACATCTATTCTTACATGAAGTAGCCCAGCAGGGGAGAGGGAGTGGAGCTAAGTGAGCCTGATGAGCTCATGGTGTGTGGAAGAAGAAGTCAGAAGTGTCGAAGTTCAGCTCTGCTCTATCTCTGGACCGAGCTGTTGCATAACACCTCCAGCTCATCTCCGGCTGCAGAGCACAAGCTTATCTCGTCCTGCCGCTCATGTCGTGCGTCAGCTGCCACAGCAGCTTGGACAAAGAGGAGGAATGAGCGCACACACCCAAAACGCTCATCCACGGGGTTAATGAGCCGTGACACTCGTTGACCCCTTGACCAAGATTGTTGATACTAATACGATATAGAGGTAGTGGAATAAATTTCATTACGATGGAAAACTCATTGGAAACTAAATGATGTCTTTTTCCCCCCAAGAATTCAAGATGTCAAATGAGAGCAGCTAAAACAATTAATGGCTTAATTGAGTGGTCATTCATGTGAATTTAATTTTGGAATCACTTAGTCATTGACGTCACACTTCACGCAAAGACGCCAAAGACTTTCCACCATTGTTTGAATAAATTTGTCTTTTTAATCACGCATTAGTGGGTTGAAAGATATGGCAAAGCAGCTAAATGCTATTATTCTAAAAGACAATGAGATTCGGTTTCCAATTAGTCAAGCTTCTACTCAATAGTGCTGCATTACAGATTTAAAAATGATGAAGCATCACCACACTTTTTTTTTTTATTAATTTTTGTAATGCAATGCAAGGATGAGAGTGTTTCCAATATGTAATACATTGTTCAATCGTCATAAAACAGAATAATGAAAAACAGTATGATTAAAGGGCAGCTTTTGTGATTGTATTGTTCAGCTCTAATGTCTTGTGTTTATTTTAAACCTTGAAGCATTTAATTTATATATAACTGTCGAAAAAAAGGTGCTAAACAAATGAATCAAGAGAATATCACTTTCTACCACTGTCTGATTTACACACAAGCTAATCAAGCAAGTAAAATGTAAATAACCTATTGGGGCCCCCTCAAAAGGACTAGTTTTAATGTGTTTATTGCATCGCACAGCTGGATCCACGGAATGACAATAAAGCCAAGGGCAGAAGGAAAGGAAATGATTACAAATTGAGCAAAAACAAGACTGGAGACTTGAGAAGAAGAAGAAGAGGAAGCGATGGACAGATAAAACAGACAATGAGCTCACATTGACACAAAAAGCCTGCAGCGAGGAATAAAAACAAAAACCAATCTGCTCAAAAACGAGCTTTACACATTGCACTGTACCTGAAAGCAGGAAGAAGTGAACCAAACAAAGTCGAGACTTTGGCTCAGAGTAGCTGCTGCTGCCTTTCCCTCCTGGATTTAGGCACGCTTCTGGGGGAACACCTGAGATTCCCAACCCAGACAGGCACTTTCCCAACCAATAATCGCTGACATTCCTCTGCCTCGCTCTGCCTCGCTCTCTCTCTCTCTCACACACACACACCAACACAAAGGAAGAAAGTGAAATGCCTCTGCTGAGCGGAAAGCCGAGCGTCTGGCTGCCGTCTGTCCTCAACACACAGCTGTGTGTGTCTCTGTGCTTTCACTTCTCCCAGCTTTCTCCACTATCAGTGCGGGCGACCACGCGTCCTTCTCCACTCTGCCTACCTCCGTGTTCCTGCCCGCTGCCCCCTCCTTCTCCTCCCTCCCTTTATTTAAATCCCTTTTCTAAATCAGGGAAAGCCCTCCTTCCCTGCCTGAGCTCTGACTTCCCTGAGCTGAATAGCTGCTCTATGAAAAAAAAAGCAAAACAAAGCAGGACAAGCTCAATCTCCTAATTCCTCCATACGCACAACACCCTCTGGTACACACGGTCAACATCAGATTAGCCACTAACCTACTTGTGGTATACAACCTCCCACGCCCCCACGCAGGCTATAAATACTCATATATCTGTTCGCTGCATTAATCCTGTCTCTGCAGGGCAAGCAGGCAACACACACAGTCAGACTAATGGAGGTGCTAATAAGAGAAGCCACTGAAAGACAAATAATATGTAGAGTCAGTCGCACAGAGAAAAGGAGAGGGAGGGAGGGATACGACATACAGGGAAAACCTGGACCTGAACGCACCACTGCATCAGCATGCTGAATGTGAACCACTATCATGATTAGAGCTGCAACTCAAGATGATTCTTTCAAGATGGCCGCGAGCATACAAACACTCATTTTTAACTGTAGCCAACAGTTGTTTACCTCTGCTAAGCAACAGTTTATGTCAAAACTAATTCTTTTTAGACATATAACATGAGCTCCTTGATTTAAAAGGAAATTAATAATTAAATGGCTGAAAAAAATTAAAGGCCACCATGACCTTTGGTCACGAAATAAGGCATAAAAAAAAGGATATTTTTGTGAGGTCACAGACAGAGACCTTGACTTCCAATCGAGTCAAAGTGGACGTGGTTAAGGCTGCAACAATTAATTGATTGATGAATAATCAATTACTAAATTCATTTTCAACAGTTTTGCACCTATTTTAAATAACCAAGAGTGTTTTTGTAATAATGAAACAAAGCTGTCCAATTTTTCAGCATTTCAAATGATAATATTTTCTGGTTTCTTTGCTCCATATGTGTCCAATTTTGGTTTGTGGACAAAACATGACATTTGAGATGAATCATTTATGAAAAAATCATGAGCTGCAGCCCTAAATGTTTGCCAAATTTAAAAGGATTCCCTCAAAGATTCTCACAAGAATGGGGTGTTTGAAAGGACACACAGTCAACCAGAAAATCTCAAACTGCCAGTGTTGACGGTGTGATGGTATAAAAACACACATATTTTGTACTGAACTAGGCTCAGTCTGTTCTGCCTCCAGTTCTGTCCTAACACATGACAACTCACTGCTGTGTCAATCTACTGTATAAACAGGATGTCCTGAACATTCAGCTTGACTGATACAGTGCTGCTGCAAGGTGATTAACTAAGATGATTTCAAGTTTTCATGGCTGACATGACGGTGTGAATCCTGGGTTTGACCTGGCTGAGCTCAAAACACATGACTAAAGCCTGAAGTGAAACAGCAAAGGGTCTAAATACTCTTGTAAAAGACATATTTCACCTTTAAATTTTAGATTAAATGTGTGTTTTCACTTTATCATTACAGGTTATTGAGACTCCACGGCAGAGCTTTATGAATTTAAAATTCAATCTACCACACAGTGTGAGCAAAAAAGTGAAAGCATCATCACTCATCTGTTTGACGCCATGCTTCCTCTTTTTACTGATCAGGGGACACACACACACACACACACACAGAGTGGAAGAAATTAATGCAACACCTGCACGCTCTGCCGAGACTCAACATTAGTCAGGACATTCACATGGAAAATAAAAATGTGGTTACAAACAATACCTGGATTTTATTTTAACAGGCACACCTGAACCACAGCCTGAGTCACACATGAAAACCCTGCAGGTTCCCACAGACAACTACTGATTCTCACACACGCACGCACACACACACACACACACACACCAACAGCAGCTTCTTCTGTTTTGATTTAGGTTTCATCTTGGTATTGGGAGGGTGTGGTAGATATGAAACTATGAAACATCCAGGATGTGAGATTTGAAAGTGGAACTGGTTTCTTTCTTCCGATTTCAGTGTGTGTTCTTCTTGTGTGTCGCACTCCAGAATTCCCAAAGTCTCTCCGACCCGTGAGACATCATAAGCTCAGAACACCCAACCCCTCCCTCCCCCATCCCTCCCTTCTGATCTCTCCCCATGGCAACAGCGCCAAAAGGATGAGATGGCCTGTGTTACACAAGAGGATGAAGCTTTGCCAACAGCCAGACGCCCCCTTCTCCCTCTCCTCCTCTTCCTTCTCCTCCCTTCTCTACATATTTTCATACCCCCCCATTAACCCTCCTTACATTCATACACATCACGCTCTGAACCTGAAAATCATTCCACCACGCTCTTGTTCATTCCTTTAACTCTGGCTTACTGCCATTTTTAACTCTGGCTTTGCCCCCTTTTCATTTTCCATGACTGTGGAAAGACCACTGCTCCACGGCTCACCAGCTTTCCATTTGGAAACAAAAAAAAAAAGGAAAAGAAAAGCAGAAGCTATTTCTACAAACCTGTCAGATTGATGCAAGTGCTTGATGGAGGCTCAATGTGACCGCATGACCCTGTGCAGGGGAAGGAAGCCGGGCACGAGTTTCCCAGCATAAAGCTTTTGTCAAACAGCTTCTGCAGCAATAAGTGAGATTCATTTAAACAGATCACACATGGAAAATGAATACCTCTTTACATGTTTAGTATTAAAGTACACTATTAAATCAGTAGGGACAACTTACTACATTACTTTTTATTTTAAATTGCATTAGTTTACTACATTCAGTCCTTTTCAGCTGGATTAAATAAAGCTGAAACAAACACTCCATTGTCTATCAATAGTTTAAGTTTAATAAAGAACAATGCAAAATATTGTCTGATGTCACACTGCCCAACTTGATTTCAGCAATGAATGAGATTTTTTAAAATAGCAAAAAGGTAATTAAATGCATGCCAATTTCCATGATGAATCTGATTTATTATTGTCCAATTCAAGTACAATACAACAGTCGGTACAACTTATATTTTTCCAAGTCCTTCACAGCCATATTTAATTAAGATGAATGATCACTCACTTATTGATTGATAGCTTAATTTTTTTTAGTTATTGTTGTACTCCAAGTGAACTAAATAGTTTGAAGAAAGTCATTTGAAGACGTTATGTTCATCTGAGCAGAGATTAATGGGCAGTTTAAATTGCACTAAACTATAGTTTGATTCAATGTAAAAGTAGTTGACAGATAGAAATAGAAATTACTGTTTCATGCAGCCCTACATAGGATTTTTGTATTGCACTACACCATTTGCATCATTCAGGGATCATTTTTGTGCCATTCTTGTGTGTATTTGTGAAATTATGTCTACCAGGCAGACCAATGTCCTTACTGCCATTTTTCCAATCTTTTTCTTTTCTCTGTAGAAAAAATTTCTAGTGTCATTAAACTCTGCGTGTGAACACACAGTGATGATAAGTGTTACCCTCCATTTATAACCAGCTGGTTGTCCATCAGACATCAGCTGGAGAATCTCAACAGTGATTGGTTTTCAACTTGGGTGAATGAAGCAAAAAGGCGGTGTACCATTTGCACCACACAGTCCGGG
Source organism: Brachirus orientalis (assembly GCA_016785285.1). Lineage (NCBI taxonomy): Eukaryota > Metazoa > Chordata > Actinopteri > Pleuronectiformes > Soleidae > Brachirus > Brachirus orientalis. The sequence goes on from JAFBJR010000624.1 coordinate 1,054,421, forward strand.
CCAATGCAACAATGCGTGTTTCCTCGCGTCTGTGCATTGACCTTGTATATGAACCTGCCACTCATAAATAATAGTGACCACATTTTTTAAAATTTTTTCCAGTAGCCCAAAACTGTTGGAAAATAAATGCCCCGCCGACAGTTAGCCAAAACACAACATTACCGACAGCACCTTTAAATATTGACCATAAATATAAACTTTCAATGTTAACCAGTGAGAGCCTCTGATATATAGTAAAAGAGAATTATGAGTCTAAGCTGAGGGAAGCTATGAAATGTTATTTCACCAACTGAGGTGTCAGCACTGATAAGAACACATACTTTCACACACTCTGCAGTGGGATGATGGGATGCTGTGCTGAAGAGCCCAGTGCAGAGTGGTAAAAATGAAAGTGGAGCTTCAGCAAGATCAGATCTTGTTTGGCCTCATTTTAACCAGTGAGATGCATTAAAAAAAATAAAAAAACGCCCAGGTGAGGCATAACACAGAGCGCAGACAGATACAAAAACATTTCATGACGCACATTCCTGCTTAGAGGAAGTGAGAGGTAACATATGACATTAAATAAAAGGTTTTTCAGAGTAAACAGAGGTCGACCAATATGGGTCTTTCTGCAGCTGATACTGAAAACAGTGAAACCCATGTACTGTTACTTTATTTTAAGAATAACATGTGTATCACTGTTTGACCTCTTTGGTCTTGGCACCAAGAAGAAGTCATGAGCTGAAATGTGTTGGTGTGTTTTTTAAAGTCTTAAACCCAAAAAGAAAATTAAAAAACCTTTACCTTTAAAACCATCTGTTGGTGCCTTGATTAGCCTTGAAAAGTGACTTAAATAAACAATTATAAAACAATACGTGTGGCTTGTCTCTGCAACCTGCATTTTGTGTCTATATTTAAAATAAAAAATTATTTAATACATGGATCTTCAACGTGACCCTCAAGCTGATGGAGAGATGGAGCAGGGACCCCTACTATATATATTTAGTACAAATGGTTTTTATAATAAACTGAGCCTAGTGCCTTGCTATTGTGCATTCAATACTAAAATAATTGAAATAATTCACAGATTCATATATTCATGCTTTTATTTTAAACATGTGCAAGGTACTGTTAGTAGGGTGGCTGTGTGACGGCCATTTATAAGCATACTTTGTTAACTGATACCAAAGCCAGTATCAATATCTGTCAACTGCATGATAATCATGCATTCATGCATACAAGTTATTCAAGCTGACATTTTCATTTCCACATTTATGTTTAAAATAAAAATGAGCGATAGTGATAATATATTATCGTCACCGCCATGCATAAACATACCTTGATGTTAATGCATATTTAAAGACATTTAAATTTGTGGGGGGAAAAATATAAAGAATGTCTCATCAACCCAAACGAATTGGCAACCCTCCTGTAGTAGCATTGCAGAGTCCCTGATGAAGATTTATTACATTAAAACATGTATTTAAAATCTTCAAAAGTTTTAGTGCAGTTATCAAGTTTTTTTGTGTAAAATTACACTAATAATCAAATAAAACAACCAACTTATCAGCCTACATCTATTGGTAAGAGTTTTAGATTGCCTGGATGATGCTGTCACACCAGACTGCAACCTGTCACTCCTGTCACCATGACTAACAAACTCTTGACCCTGTTCTTGAGAAACCTGTGTGTGTGTGTGTGTGTGCATGTGAAATTATTGCTCTGACCTCACCGCCCTCAGCCTTCCTCAGGACTCACTCACTGTTTGGAAGCTTTCAATCTTTCACCATTGACTGACTGGAATCCACTGGGTCCAAGCAGCCAAGGACCAAACCTCACCATTACACCCCCCGCTTCTCCTCACACTGTCAGACTCAAGACAGTAACATTCAGTTCCTCCTACGCTGCCTCCTCCTCCTCCTCCTCACTCAGTCAATATCTTGCAACACACAGACAACACAGATGAAAAGACATATTTGATGGCAACTGGCCTACACAAGCAGTGAGGAAATAATCAAAACAAAGAGCGGAGTTTATGAATGAAAAGGCAGTTTTTTTAAGAGGCCCTACACAGGGAACTTGCTTGCAATGGGTCCGCTGATTCCTGTAAAACACCCACACTCTGGAGTTATATTGCTTTCTGCTCCATTATTCAGCATCCTGCTCACTGCTGACGGACAACTGTGTATTTCCACAGCCTTCACATGAATGCACTGTATGTGTAACTCACAGAGCAGGAATCAGTGGCCACAGTCTAAGCTCAAGGCTGGTTTAGGGCATTTGATCGGACTCATAATCTTATTAATGTCCAATAAATTATACATTGTTAAAAATCCTCCTACTTCGGCCTGTGCAACTCATTGTGTCATCCATTTATCACTGCAACAGCTGTTGCATACATATGGGTACATATTGGTTTTCCACACAACAGTTGGAAAAGTGAATGGGGGGTCTCTGTGACTCTGTCATTCAGTTTATTCAGGGCTTATGATGATACTGGAAAATGATAACATTTATTTGTGGACTTTCAGCATCTGGAAACACCATTCTCAATATCTCCAAAGTTGCTGTAAAAAGTATCTTTGCCATCACTACCAGAACTTTGCTGTCATAGTACAGAGCTCTAAAGTGCAATCAAAAATCTTTCGCGTGCACCTAACATTTCGTATGCCCACACCTTTATCTTCCAAATCTGCAAAGCCTGCATTTGCCTGCAAGTATGACACTGTGGTCAAAACCAATCAAAAACAGATAAAGTTCAAGTCCTGACTCTTATTGAGATATTCCTGTACACTGCTCCCTATATGTTTGGAACGGTTATAAGAACAGTGATAAAGACTCGGTAGATGTTAATTGAAGATGAAGAGAAATAGGCTTTCAGCAGCTGTGTAGGCTACATGATACACTATAGGACACACTTTATTTCTCTCTCAACTTTCCTCTCATAGTTTCAATTTGCTTGCTGTGCGTCTAAATACACAACCTTGTTAAAATTTCCTCTCTACGCTTGCGCTTCTTCACTTTCCACGGATCACTTAGTGTTGTGATGGTGGTGAGTGGGACGGTGAAGCGACGAGACAGCCTCTAACTGAAGCAGAGGACTGCTGTGTGATTTTACAGTGTTTTTTGAATATGTGTAAAGCAAAGCACCAGCCACTGTTCCCACAAGGCCTGACAGTTATTAAGTCATTGCTCTGCCTGATAAATGTAATTCTTAAGAAGCCTGACCACACAGCTGCGCCCTGATTGGCTGGTGTGCAGCATCGATGCTGACAGACGTCCCACGCAGCACAGAAACAGCCAAGTGTCAGTGTTGATAAATACAGCCCACGGCCTGACCTTAAGGAAACCACACAGGCAACCTGCCTTCTCACAGATCTGCCCACCTGCTCACATCTGGGGAGCACAGCAGCACAGGACCTGTCACTGTGACTCAAGGACAAGGTCTCCCGAAACTTCAACTGTAGTTTTTTATGACATTAACTGTCAAAAATGTGTTCCATCACTTTACAGTCCCAGATGCACGTGTGCAGAATGAAGACGCTGACATTGAATTAATTATACAACAAGCTATTATGCCTCTGCAGCAAACTCCTCTCATTAATAGTAATAGCAGAGTGGCTGTATTCATAAACACACAGAAAGGGGAAGTCATCAGAGTGTTCAGCTCCTTCACAGCCTAATGAATTAATGCATGACCCAACCAGACAGACTGTGCTTGACGAGGAGAGAATAGGAAATCACAGCGTAGTTCGTTTCATAAACCACCTACCAATGCCTGAACGTACCTCCGGGGTTGTCACCCAAAGGACAGACTTGGAAACAGCGCCTCTCTGAAAGATCTATACTGACATCCACACAAAAGTCACAAAGCCGCCTCGTCTCGTTCAAGGCTAAATTGACAGAACTGCTGCCTCTCCTCCTTCCTCCGTCAGGCAGGGTGACCTTGGTTTTGTCAAGATGCCACGGCCCATTCCGTCCGCTTGCTTCATTTAAGTGATGCTCTTTTTTGTCATTCAGAAATAGGTGGCTTTGGCATTTATATTCCCATGCATTCTTCATTTTTGAGCTTTTTCAATTTGAGGAGGCCTCTGAAATTCTGAATAAAATAATGTGCAACAAGATTAGAATTATTAAATAAAAAAATAATTGAAAAATAAAAAAAAAGCTGTTTACCTATTCTCTGTATTAACACAAGTTGCTTGTATAAAAACTTATTTCAAATTGCTCCAATAATCCGTTAATATGAAAGGATCTTCATAATTTCAATATTCTGTATCTGCAGAGAGTCACCTACATGACCCAGTCACACATACAGTGCCCACGGCTCCAGTCATACTAAAATGAACACCTCTTTGATTTGAAATTATACATCTTTTTTGAATGCCCTATTGGCCTCTTGTTTTGAAAAACTTTTCCATAAACATGGCTTCGTTACAGGAAATGTCTCCTTTAACACAAAACCACTGTAAACGTACATATGCCAGGCCTATAAGTTGCAATGTAATACTGCAACACCAAAGAGGGGAGGATGTTGAGCATGCACATAAAGCATGCTCACAGGGTGTAAACCTGTTTTTTTTAAATGTATAAAATCACAGAAACAGAATGAACCAAGCACGGGAAAATAAAGGTTATCATATAGCAAACAGACCAATCTCCAAACACAAGGAGAACCAAGATCGCGACAGTGAATGCCAGTGCAAGAATGGGGGGGGGGGGGGGCTATGACATCATCGTTCCCCAAAGTAGCATATTGGTTCTTGTTACTAAAATGCAAGAGTGGCATTTTAAGACTTTGTTTCCAAAAAATTGCATTTCAGGTCTCCCAAATCATTGTATCCACAGAGATTTAATGCTGATACAATTAAAAAAAAAGAATTTGGTGGATTTACCTAGACTCATTTTTGTGTGGACCATTGTCCTGGGTGCACAATCATGACACCGAAGCTTCTGAAAAGCACCATTTATAAAGTGGTTCTGGTTCTACACCTTAGATAACCTATAAGCTTCTTATTCACTTGGCCCCCAGGATTCTGTTTTCATAGAAAAATATGACAACTTGATTCATGACACAAAGGAACTCCATTATTCTGTGACCAAAACACTGCAGAAAATAGTGTTCACCTGGTATCTGTCAGTTTTTTGAACTGTGACAGTGGTGCTTATAATGTCACAACACCAGCTCTATGGAAAAAGCATGAGTATAATAAGCAGCATCTCACTACTGCTGTGTCTTTTCAACATTGACCAAACATTCATATACCTGGAACTGCTTGGAACATTAAAGTTGTCTGTTGCCTCTTTAAATTAATGTGACGAGGAGAATGTCAGACCAGAGTCTCGCTGGAGCCCGTCTGTATTTTTTTTTTTTTTTTGCTTTACCCAGAATGCTTTTCTGCCTTCCTTCATCTTGTTACCCCTCTCTCCCCTCCCTCCACATTCGTAGGAGGTTCCAGCAGTAGGACACAAGGCGCAGCACCTGCAGACAGAGACTCATGCTGCTCTGTTTCCCTGGCAACCCCTTCATTGGGCTTTGCTTGTGCAAACCATTAAGCAATGCCAGCTCTGCATAGACACACACACACAGCTGCACACACACACACACACACACACACACACACACAGTAAAGCGCCCCCACACAACCACCTTTTAAGTGTTTCCGGCTGGCCAATGTTCCCTTCTTTTTTAATTTACGTGTTTTCTTTTTTTTTCAAAGCTTTTTTAAGTTACTTTTTCTAACCATTAACTCCAGCGGCTGAACTTGCATCACATTTTCCCTGCCATCATAAAAACAGACCCCCTGGGAATGAACAGCCTTGGTCTAACAGAGGCAGGTTTGTTGGGGTATTTCTTTGCAGATGACATGTAGTGTATGCTCAGAGTGCACAGGAGCTCTCCGCCCCCTCCATGTGTCATGAGCACATCTCAGAATAATGTGACATCCAGTCGTGGTGTTGGTTCTGTTTTACCTCTGCGGGGGGAGAATTTCTTACCCTTGCTCTGTGTCTCTGTGCTGACGTTAGCAGAGGCAAACCCTGTGGGCCCCCACCCTGTTTTTTCCCTCCACTCATCATTCCCGCTCGAATGCCAACGCTCACCTTTGTGAGTTGCCAACATTAATGCTGCTCAACTAAGTTTCCAGGAAGTGGCTCGGCAGGCTGCAGAAGTGCACCTGTGGAGGGAGAAGGTGGATGTGTGCGTGTGTGTGAAAGACAGTCCCCATTCGTTAGATCCAATTTAACTCTGCCTGCCTGAGCCCTTCATTAATCCTCTAGTTTGAAAAGTTTAAGTCCAATCATTTGACTGATTGGGCAGCAGTGCTTGTTACTGACCCCAAAAGAAGCAAAGTACCAACACAAATACTGCTGCGAATCCTACTTGTGTTTTGACCACAGGGTGTGTGGAGCAGATTAGCAGTTATTTAGATGTTTACATAATATGCATCAGCTATGTGAAGAGTTAAATATCATACAGGTGTGACACAGTGTAGCATGTCAATAAATTCAACAAAAGACCCATTTGAACAGGATTAGCTTCACATGGAGAGTTCAAGTAAAATAATTATTACAGAGCTTCTCAGTGGTTTTAGTGCTGTCCAAATATGCCATGCCGGTAATCATTACTGGACGATGACAGTGAAGATTTTACCATTTGTGACGAACCTTGGTTGTTTTCAGCAAATGACGAACGCCACTGTGAACCAAAAGAAGGTTGAAAGCACTTGTCAGATGCACTGGACGTCTAATTGCATGAGGCAAATAAATCTCTTCCATAATGATGTGGGTATTCACCGCGATCTCAAAGTGAAACCTATGTTCTTCCCAAACTGAAACCAAAAAGTCCAGTTTATTTTTGGTATTTTAGCTTTTGTCTGCACTATGTTGATGTGTGTATGTACTTCAGGAAGCAGTGTTATACGCATATGACAACAGGAGGAGACAGCAGTGTGTAAATTAATTGACTTTCCACTTAGTTTTACTAAGATTTCTTATCCCGTTCACATTTGGCCATTAATAATACAGACGTCCTGTGGTAAAATTACACTACTTCACCTACCGAAATGAGCAACAATGGAGGACATTGGGCATTCTGTGTTTTTTCTCTGCTCAGTATCTGCCTGTTTATCATAACATAGGCTTTGTTAAAGGAGAAGGCTTTGTGGAGGTGGAAAACACCTCAGCTGAGTGTCATGGGTGGAACTGGTCGAGCTCCACTCTGATCAAACTGTACCAATTTACTTTGGAGCCCCCGAGGGAAGGTTACCAAAAAACGGAACGATAGAGGCTGATTATTTTGGTACTATTCCTGAAGGGAAACACAAAGAAATGCATTGCACAGCATAGTGAACAGTTTCACTCGTATGGTGCCAAAATCTGGGACGGTAATGATTGTTTAATTTGGTGTACAACCTGGTGGAAAGGGGCAATGGTAGCCAGCACCCATATTTAGATGGACACTGCATATATGTGAGAAATGTCATATTGTTTCTGTTCACATACTACAACAGAATCAGACGAACAACAACAACAAAAGTCACCCCAGTTTAGGCACTGCAGCTTTAAAATAAGAAACAAAAACACACGCACGCAGGACCTTTTCTGCACAAGAGTGCGGGTGGTGTTAGCCGTGGTATTAGTCATCAGCTTCTCATGAAGAGGCGGAGTTTGACAGACATTCAAACTGAGAGTCTTCACACAGCAAATGGTTTTTTTGCAGGTGGGAGTAGGAAAACTAAAAGTAGGACTTCAACAGAACACCAATCTACAGCCACACAAATGGTCTACAGTAGAATTAAAACACAGACCTAAAATTAAAAGGTCTTTGTGGTCAGTTAAACCACCAGTTTAACATGATACCAAACTTATTATTTTGGGGTTTTCTGATCCTTTATTGGAGAAATGGCTCATTAGACGGCATCTGTTTCAGAATTAGGTGGCAGATATTTCATTTTTCATCAGGTGGAAAAGACTGAAAATGATGAGGTAATTAATTGAGAATGTAAAGTTTTGACCTTAAATATATATTAAAATATATCAGCACAATTGTCAAATGTTACAGGAGCTAAACTACAAAGTATAAAATGAGATGATGCCTGTCTATGCATCTAAGTAATTGATGATGTGATTCTGCAATTGAAACTAAAATTAAACTTTAAATGAAAAATGAAATGAATCTTATATTAACATCAGCATCAGCAACAATATTCAAGAAAAAAAAAAGAAAATTAAAGCGTTCTGTATTTGCAGCTGCATATATCCAAATCCAGTTATCAGATCAACATTGGATTGCTGCATCTCCAATGAATTTGACTGAAAACACACTCATACATTAATTTGCAGTCACTTTAAGGCCTAATTGTCTGACCTTTACAGAGCTATAATTAAAAAGAGCCTCATTAGAATGAACAGATTCTTTAGTATTCTGGACTTTTGTTGAACACAGAGGTGTTATCACGAGAGACAAATGAAAACAGCACAGTCTCAACTGGAAATAAATAAATATGAATGCAAATCAGTTAACAATTTCACTTTTTTAAAACACTTCAGTTCAATATTTAAAACAAGATGCAGCATTATCGCATGAGACACCATCAAAATATTAACGACTAGCACAATGATGGGAACTTTAAATATATGAATTGCTCTGATAATTATTTAATTTATGTGTTTAGATTGTTATAAAACATAGAAGAATCTAAATTCAATAGACGAAATAGCAGCCTTTGTGATTTGCTCAGTGCAATGTTTCAAATTCAGCATACCCAACATCTTAAATGCCATATTCAATGTCAAAACGTTAACTTATTAGAAAGTGCAACAACATTATTTCTTTGGCATAGTTTTGTTTGAAATGTGACATGGATTCGCAAAATAAAGTTCAGTTGAACTGCTGAGGTTTCAGCCAATTCCTGGTGGAAAAAAAATTCATACTAAAACATTTTGACTGATAATTTAGTTCCACCTCGTCACCATGGTATAGATGGCCTGAGGGCTGGTTTGTTATGGAGCGACCTCCCTCAATTCCAGGTGAGTAAAACACAGCATTTAGCAGGACTGTTTGCTGGAAATGGAAAGAGGATGAGTGTCTGTGCTCTCCTACAGTATAATCACATTTTCCATCATCAGAAATTCATTTGGCAACGTTTGAACTGTGACCCGATGTGCCTCCCATTAAAGCACGCACATGCATTGACAAAAACAAAACAAAAAACACTACAGTAAGCTTTTATTCTTCCATTAAAAGAAGGAACAGACCCACATTAACCCACATTTAAGGATGGCAATGTTTTTTTTAAATCATCGTATTCAGTTTCATTCACACAAAATATGGCCATTAAAATTCCTCGCTCCTTGGTCTCCCTCCCTATATGAGCTCTGCCTCTCTGTCAAAGTGAAAGCCTCTCTGAGGTTACCACCAAGCCAAACAGACATCCCTCAACTAGTTTCAGCCCGTCTGTTGTAGTTACTGTTGCTAAAACCCCGGTTTATTCCTGCCTCTGCGAGAGAAGTTCCCTTTGTTTGAATCTCTTCACATTCACACACACTGTAATTTGAAGGGACTGTACGGAAACACTGGTTTGGCTGCCTAAGCATGACACAACATGTAAAAATCCATTCGCCAAGGCCAGGGTGTTAACTCTTTCTTTGCCTTGCAGGCATAGCAAATGTGTTTTTTGAACTGTATTAATTACACTACAGGCCATACTAATTACAATACACTTAAAACTACAACTAAAGGCAAATATTTGCAGTTTTCACAAAGTATTGCGCTCAACCCTATTTCAAAGTTAACAATTGGTATAAAAACAGTTATGAATCTGGATCACCACCAAAATCAAATGATTTCTACCTGTGGCCACAACCCACAGCCGGCCCAAGGCATAAAGTGAACTAAGCGGCTGCCTGGGGCCCCCAGTCATCAGGGTGTGAGGGGAAACAACTAAACAAAACATTTTAACTCATTAAACTCATTTAGAGCACATAAGCTAAAGTCATTAAACCGCTTTGCGTGTATTCTGTTGTACTCTGATATTATTTTAATTGAAGTTCAGTATCACCACACTTAGTGCTTCACCTTGAATATGAAAGCATTTGTGCGTTGGGATTTGACCAGTGCCAGGTTAACATTTTGGAAACAGAAGATTAGAAGTGTCACAGGCTCCTCGGAGGATACAAGCTATCAGTCACACTGGCAGCTGCTCAAATGTGCTGTCTATTTTCCTTTGAATAGGAACGTACGTAACAACGACATGGAAATATTTTCCAATCAGCGATCAACAGTATAACAACCTGCGATTGCTGATATATATTCACCAGGATGGGGCGGAGCTTTATGCAATCACCTCACAACATTAGCAGGCTTGGAAAGAAGAACATGAAATCCCCAAATTGGTAACTGCATTTTGGTTTTAAACCTGATGATCATTCAATCGCCCAACCCTGAACCTAACAAATTAGACCAATGACTCCTTAAGAAAAAATTAGTAGGTTAATTTGCCAAAGAGTTGCATGCAAACCTACTTCTTTTGACCAACATATTTTTACTTCTGCATTGGAGAACCAAAAGTCCACTTTTTATTGATGACCACATGATGAGGACAAAAAGCTGACAGAAGATGCATCATCAACTTCTGACCTACTTCACAAGACACTTCTGTGCCTTAAGGCCAGAAACTCCCAGCAGCAGCTTTAAAGCCACAAGCAAAAAGTTAATACCAACCCTGCATATTTAACCACAGTCACCGTGCTTGTAAGCATGGTGAATCATTAACGGGAAGTTTGCTGTAAATGTGTCAAGCCAGTGAAAAACAACATGAGACCCCAACTGTCAAATCTTGACGCCTCAAAAACCAATTTTGCACCTGCTAAAGCATAATAACTGCAACACCTTTGCAAATGATTAATCAGCCATCAGGTTGATGTAATAAGATGCACAAACGTGCAAACATTTCTGTGTTGGAGGGACAGGAAGCTCCATCACAGTCTCCCCTCATCGTCTTTATAGGGTAAACATTTTCCACCTAGTTAAAATGCACCCACCCCTCCAGTAATTGCAGTTGTTCTCCCATTTATCACACAGCATGTTCTCCACAGAAGCAGAAGGACCAGACCCGTCGGGCCTCAGTGCAGACTTTTATAAGACGCAGGGAATGCAGAGTCAGTTCTACAAACACGGGCAGTGCTAACAAGTCGGCATTTTCAGGGGCACTTTGACGGGCGGGAAAGAAAAACCAAAGGATGTCAGAGACGTATACTTGACAAACACCATAAGGCCAGTGTTGGTATCATCTGGATGAAGCCTCTCGCTGCAGCAAAACTAAGGAAAAGTCACTGCAGTTTCTACACGCGTGAGGAGAGGGAGCAAAAACAGCTGAGTGCAATTTGTCAGAAGGTTTAATAAACTGCATTTGTTTCCAAATCAGTGGGTTTTAACGGTGGGTCACGTTTTTTCCACCCGGGCCACCCATCGTACAACAACACCACCACAGTAATCTGCACAGCAACAACTTTTATATTGGAAGCAGAGTTGGTTGAATTCATTTTAATGCACCATTTGTTTTTTATTTCATGTTGGGTAAATGCAACAGCTGAACAAATGGAAAATATAATTACTTCATAAGATGAAGAAACAACACATGTACAGAAATGGGAGAAAATGGCAAAAACCTACTAAAGTAGTTTGAAGTAAAAGGGAGTTTAAGTGTGAACATCAATATTTTATGTTTATATAGATATCGGACAATAATAAAATGACATGTGATCCAAGGAAGCCATGTTTTTGGCCACATTGTTTGTGTGCAGCAGAATTCAAAATGGAAACGTCAGATTTGGATGAAAATTTTTAGGGATGTAGGTCACAACTCAAAGAAGAAATAACTATAAAAGTGATCTGAATATGAATCCACTGATTCATTGTCTAGAGCTTTGTCCTGCACATGAGGGTCACGGGAAGCTTGAGCCAATTGCAGCTGGACAGGTCACCAGTCCATCGTAGAGATTAAAAACCAATCGCTCTCACATTTACAAGTGTCCAATTAATGTCTACACGTTTTTGGACCGTAAGAGGAAACTAGAGTACCCTGAGAAAACCCCCACACACACACACACACACACACACACACACACACACACACGCACACACACACACACACACACACACACACACACACACACACGAGGAGAACATGCTAACTCCACACAGAAAGGCCCTGAGTCAGACTGGGTCACAAACCCTGACTTCATGAATATGAATCCAGGTTTTAGATCAGCTCTGCCTTGGCAGAGGTGTCCTTTTTCTTGTTCAGGAAAAATATGTGATTCAGTTTGAAATGTTTACATGAACTGCCAATGCACTATTACTGTTTGCCTGTTACAAAGATAATCTGATTATGACTCACATCTACATTCCATCCACTGAAAACTCAAACAGAACAATATAATCAGGTTATAGATGGTAGAACCCTGTGTCATTCCTCTTATGAGCAATAATAAAAAAATAACTGTTGAGGTTGCTGTTTATACTGTGAACTGTTCGGTGTGAGAATACGATGATCTCATTGAAGATGGTCCTGCTTCAAAACAGGCAAAAAAACTAACAGACCACCTGGGACAAACCACTAAAAACTTGTGTCCACATTGAGGTTGGCATTTACATGTCAAGATAATTTGACAATTGATGTAAATGCCATAATATACATCAGGAACAAGCTTTAAATAAAGATTTCTGTCAATTTTGACCCAAAAACTGTATTTATTTGCCAGCATTTGCCATCAATTTCTCAAATCAATGTTTCAAATAAATCATTATATGAACATTTCAGCTTCACATTTCACTATATGCCAGTATATTGTTAATATACTGGCAAAAAAAGAGAGAGAAAAAGTTAAGTTACTGTGGACAGTTCACATTGATATATTATCAGATTAGTTATTGGGAATTGTAATTAAACAATTAAAACAAAAAAGTAACCAGATAGCATCATGATGTTATATCACCTCAATTTTTCCCCTCTATACATCCAAACCTCTATCCATCCACCCACCAGTCTAAACATCTTGCAAATCAATATACTTTCTATGATACGAATAAAAACAGCACAGATAAAACGAGATCAATTCACATGTGACGCCGTGTCTTCATTCATCAAGAGCTGATTTGAGATTTAGTGAGTACTAGTACACCTGGAGGTAACTGAAGAACCATTATCACCACAGTGTGTGGTTTCTGTGACCAGCTGAGTCTGACGCGCATCGACAAACAGCTGTCAGCGAAAAACTTTCCACGTTACTCACAACACTGACACACTAACTGTAATCTACTTTCTTTTTAATTTGGGAAAACAGAGGCACATAATTACCCAGGCAAGGAAGCTCCCAGTGACTTTAGTAGTTTGACTGTGTTCTACTGAGGTCAAGAGAGAATGTTTGTGTGTGTGTGTGTGTATGCGTGCGTGTGTGTGTGTGTGTGCGTGTGTGGAGGAAACCACTGTGTATCTGTGCAGAGCTGCTCACACACACCAGCTGTTTGACTAAAGTAAACCAAGTCTCAGCGGAGAAGCACAGGAGTTCCTCACTTCCTGCCCACAAACTGCGTCACAGGATCATTCCTCACAAAAAACACACACACAGAGAGAGAGAGAGAGAGAGAGAGAGAGAGAGAGAGAGAGAGAGAGAGAGAGAGAGAGAGAGAGAGAGAG
>JAFBJR010000624.1:1068125-1125075 GCA_016785285.1 Brachirus orientalis
AGAGAGAGAGAGAGAGAGAGAGAGAGAGAGAGAGAGAGAGAGAGAGAGAGAGAGAGAGAGAGAGAGCAAATATGTGCACATGCTTTAACAATATACAAACAGGCAGGTCTGGAAAGTGTTTAGGGCATTCTGCAAAAACCCTATCAAAAATGCATAAGATGTTTGTGAAATTAAGACTCGAGTAAAACTTTTTACCTCAAGGACAAAAAATACATTTTGGTTACTTGTGTCCCAAGAGGCAGAAAATGGGGGAAAAGAAACTGAAATAATACACAGCAAATGATTCAGTTGTGTTTCGTGCTTACACTTTACAGATTTGTTTGTTGTGAACTAGATTTAAATACAGTGAGGAATTTTTTCAAATATTTCACAAAAAATTAAATAGATTCTTGTTTCCTTTCCCTCGGTTGTTTGTTTTGATCTGCTCACATTCACCAAGTTACCAGTTTAGTAGGTAAACCTGTATATTTAACTTTTTTTTTTAGGATCATACTGTAATACCACAATTCATTATTTTCTCTCTTGATTTTTGAGTTATGACCTATTTAAACTGTAAAGACAGCTTCATACACACATATAAAGAGTGAGCGATGATGAAATGTTTTTGTTTAAACAGCACTTCAATAATTATGTTAATGCGATTTTGCAGAGCAGCTGGAGCCAGACTTAGCTGCCATTAGGCACGGACAGTCATCAGCCTATCACAGGACCCACATACAGAGACAAACAACCATTCACACTCACAAACATGTCATGCTACATCCACATCATTCCATTTTGGTGGAACAACACATAAATTCTGCTTCCAGATATGCCTACTGTCCACTCTACTACACCATTTTAGTGCCCTGAAAATAAGGTTATAAAAAAGCTGTGGCTCTATTGAATTGAAAAAACTCTGTGGGTTACATGATGCATTACCACAGTTTGAAAACCACAGGCTTAGATGAGCCAGTTAATGAAATAAATTATAGTGAGCATTAGGGCTGGGCGATATGACAAAAAAAATGATCACTGTGTATTTTCTCATACTGTCTGATTTCAATTTTTATCACAATTTTCTTTAAAATGCTGCCAGTTTTAGAGCATCTGCAGTGAAAACTGAAAAAACTAGAGATCAGCTCAGCATTTAACTAACATACAGAACAAATAGGATGCAACAACAGGATGAATGTAGAAAAATATAAACACACACATGCACATATTCACACACCCCCCCACCACCACCGTCACTGCTCCTCAAATACTATGAACAGTTGTAATAATTGTTACACGATTAACCGTGCGGCTAGTGTTAGAGTACTAATGACATACAGCAGTCATCGGGACAGTGGGATGAAGACTCTGCTCTGAGCCCTCCAACTTTCCGTTCTTTATCTAAAATGTATTAATATTACATCCAGTAGGCGTTCGTTAAGGCAAACAGCTTAATTTCAGATATTTCATAGAAACAAAAGTGTGTCAACTTGATTGGGACTGGGTGTGGCTCTCTTTCATTGTCCGCTGATGAGAAGACAGTGCACAGCAGAACAGCAGCTGGTGCTCTGTGTTTGTACACAGGTATTTATGAGACAGCCCACCACACAGTTACTCTTGTATCTCCATGGAAGTGGGTCAACTTCCGCGGCCCTCGGCTTCACTTTTGGCCTTTCTGCTCTTGTCTTTCTTAACCTTCCCAAGAAACTCACAAACTGGAGTGGTGCAGGAAAAGGTGGACTCTGACTGGCTGGTGACGCACACATTAATCAACCAGGTTTTTATCACGATCAACAATCACAGTCGTGTAATCGCACAGCCCTACTGAGCACCGTCCCAAGTTTTAAAAAGTGAGGACTGCTACAAACATTTTTGTGTTCTGCTAAAGGCTGAAATATGAAGGCACAACATGTGTTGAGCTGAAAATGGTGCAGGTGGAAAGAAAAAAGTCAAAGCAATGCATGGTTCACAGTGTGTTGAGCTAACGAGATGCAGTCCCTGGTCTACAGCGTGTTTAGCTTATAGGAGCTGCCTTCAAGAAACTTCTAAAAATGTTAGAATTTCTGCAAACACACATCAGGTCCATGAACTTAATGATTCCTGCTGCCAACTTGTGATGCCACAGAAAAAAGGGTATCGTTGTAGTAAAGATTTATATTGATAAATGCAATGCTGCCAGATTTGTTTTCTATATTTTAACAGATTACAAATAGTCACAATAACTGATCTATTTTTTATGATCCAGTGAATAATTAAATAATACGATTACTCAGGCCCCTATGGATGCAAATTTCATCTGTTACAGAGGTTAAATGCTTTTAAAATTGTATGTGGTAGTGTTGATGTAACCTTTCACACCAACTCCAAATAGCATCAGGAATAAATGCACTAAAAACAGCACACAAACTCCACATAGAAAATCCCATAAACTTTATAAAACTTCATAAACTTAGAACCATAAACTTTTTTGCTGTAAGGCACGAGTCCTGACCACAGTACCACCGTGGGCAGAGGGTAAATAATGAAAAGTGGAATTTTAAAAAAGGCTCTCTGTCACAGTGACAACAACTTCTTACATAAAGCGATGATCTCTTCATGGCTCATATAAAGTTTTGTCTACAAATGTGGCTGCACTTTTATTGACTACAAGCTTGTAGTCATTGCCTCCTGCATGCTCCATTTCCTCTCTAAAACAGTATCCAGCAACAACAGCACATTGCCTTAAATTCACCTGATAGATGTTGGCGGTGCAGCCAGGTTAGAGTAGCGGTGTCCATAAAACAAGACATTCTTCATCCTGACGGGGAAAAAGTGTGTGTCAAGACAGATTTTTAAATGAGCAACAGGGAAACCTGTGGGACTGGATTCTTTGGAATCAGAATCCAACTGCTACCAAATACCAGAGAATAAGATGACAACTTCCAAACTATCCAGCCAAAAGTCAAGAGGATTAACCACCACCTTTGCTTCTGTTGTGAGATTAATTACCTCTCTGTGAAGCAAAGAACACACTGTGACTCATTTAGCTTCGAGCAGAGTGTTTTTTCACTCTTGGTCATTGAACATCATCATGTGACACCAGTGTGAGGCGGGTTGCTCAAGGTTACCAGGAAAAGGCATTCTTCACAGCAGAGCTTGTGCATGTGATATCTTGCCATGCAATTAGCATTTCCTGTGTGACGACAGAGATGCCTCGAGTGTAGGCCCAGGAACAGAGGACGAGCTGGGTCAAGAGGCAAAACAAAGCTTTAAAACAAATGCCTCAACGGTGTGTTATCAGAAGAAGAAGAAGTGGAGTGGGTGCTGTGCAGAACATGCTGAGAAGATACCATACTCGGTATCAGACCGATAGTGGTCAAAATCATTGGACAGATACAAGTGTAAAATCTAATACAATCCAAAAATCCTATATATTGCAGGAGTCACTGTGCACAGGCTGTAAAATAGTAAATAAATATCAGTAACATTCATGTTGTAGGCTGTTTATGTCTTCTTTACATAGTTGAATCATTGTATCTTATTTAAATCATTTACAAGTATTTTTCTCCCTTACTAAGAAAATCACTGAGTACATAAAGGAATTACAACGGCATGACAATGAGCTCGATGTTTTTCAACAGCTGTATAGAAAGAAATCCTTTGTAATTAAAAGTATTTAGAGGAAAAAAAAACAAATGAAAATGATTATAGAGACATGCAAAAACAAAACCAAGACAATCACCAGATGCAGAAATTAGACAAAATGACACTAAATTGCTGCAAAAAACATGCAAAAGACCAACATAAGAGACACAAATTATAACACAAAAAATATCCTCGTTTGGAAACTTCTCCCAGCCAAATAATGCATCATCCATTCCAATCAAATTATTACCATTTACCATTTCAAAACCAGATTTTGGTACTCTGAAATAATAATAAAAAAAAAAAAGCTTCATAACACGGCAGAGGCTGCAGCGCTGTTTTCAGGCAGTGCAGACAACAAGGTCTCCATTAAAAATAGAGTCAAATCTTATTTGGCTGCTGTCTCTCTCTCCCTGTGCTTGATGATGTAATGTATTGTTCTAAAACTTCTTTATTTATGTTGTTTGGCCAAGTAAGCTCAACAAAGACAAGCAAAACAGTTCATAGGAAGTGTTGATATAATAAATAAATAAAAAAAAATAAGGGCTGCAAGCACATGCGAGGAAATCTGCTCGGAAGAAGAAGAGTGCTGGGCAGAGCGTGGTGATGCACAGCTTCACACCCAGCATGCAACACTGCATATTTAGAAATCTGTAAACTGCAAACGTCTGGTGATATGTAAATCTGCCAGTTCTCGACATAACGCGGAATCCTTCAAGCCACTCGGTGCGCTGTAGTCTCATGGAACTTCATATTATCCTTCGGAGCCGCTGCATTCCATGCACACTTAGTGTGAATTTTCCCCTGCTGTATCTCTGTGGATTTGTTAAGCATTTGCTGCTGCAGGAGAAACATTTAAGACTCATTTCGTCCCATATTTGCCCGTTTTCTTACAGATGTTAATGAGCTACAGCTCGTGTTTGATCACATTATCGCCTTTGAGGGGGTTTGGTGGCAAACCACGCAGCCGCAGCCCCTGCTGTGTACATGCGTTTAACTAATGATGCACTGATTGTGAATCTCGCAGCCTTTACAGATGTTTAAAATAGCTGTTTGGCCAAAAGCCAACATTGATACAGAGGTTTTGCTTGTTTATTTTACAAATTTGATGTTTTCCAACACCAATAATGAGGACCTTGTGTCCATAACTTAACAAGTATCTTAATTCATCAACCACCAAGTGCATGCTGGTCAGGTTCATCACTATCATTTGTGTCTGTTGTTATCTTCATCATGAGCTGATACACTACACAATTTCCGTATCAGTCCGATACTAGTCAAAATCACTGGATTGGATACACACACCAAGTAAAAATGGAAATACAAATCAACAGCATTTTAGCTGACAGACTGATTGACAGACATTGGTGGACACCTAAAAAAGCAACATCATGCCATCCCCTAATTCCCAAAATATTTTGTCTCTGGCCTTTTACGCCTCACGTGTTTTCAAAAGATAGCCTTTTCTTCATCTCCCATGAGTTTTGTCTCTTTGCATGCGCTCTTTCAAGCTGCATCACATCAAGTCTTTTTCAGGGCATCATTTGTGACAGATGTGATTTATGGGTGAGTGACAGATTCACTCTGATATTGGTATGAACCAATTTACAGCTGTCATTTCCCATGTAGTGGCAAAATGAGTCAGGCAGTCTTTCATGTCTGTACAAAACGTCTATACTGGATCTTATGTTCAGGGTACAACTCTACAAATCAGGTACTATCAAATGACGATGCAGTCATTTATCCATCACTTAATAATCTAATGATGGTTATGATCGCGTTTAACATGGTTGCAAGTTGAAATCACCATACAATTTCTAATTTAAGAATATCCATCTTGTAGAAAGAACTTTGCTGAATTCAAACCTCAACAGTGAACCATCACAACCTACTCAAAGACATATCTCAGCTTACTTGATGCATCCCAAATTTACAAATTTTATGAAGCACAAGGCTGATATAACATGCTGCAGCAGGATATCATAACTTATGTGAGCATTGTAAAGCTGCTCTCAGACACAAACTGAAGTGCAGACATTTAATTTGTCTGGAGAGCCTTCATGTGAGAAGTCCATAAAAGTTGTCTGGGCTCATGAGAACACCACGGCAAAAGTGCCAGAGAATTCACAGCATCCGAGTGTGCAAAAATCCTGCCTCCCTGGATCTTCCGAACATTTCCTCAACCAGTGGGAAAGTGTCTGACCGAGGCGATTTCCCACTGTGTTCATTATACTGTATGTCAATGGCAAACTCAGGACAATGTCCAGACTCTTTTTCCAGACATCTTCTAGACTCCATGTCTAAAATCGGCTGAGCAACAACAACAAACTGATGTCATCAACTCATTGATGAAGCACCTGAATTAGTGCCAGCAATCACAGGATTTTGTAGAATATCTGCAGACAACTCTTAATGCAAAAGCTGCTTTCAACTAAAACTTTTTCCGTTTCTGTTATACTATTTAAGGTGGATAACAAAACTAAGGCCAATCAAGAGCACAAAGAATTCCCCGTGTACAACAGCTGACCAGAAGTGCAATTGCTGTCAGATTTCAGAGAAATTTCAGACACTGCAAACTCACCTTTTAAATTTTTGGGGTTGTTCTGCTTGGTGCGCGGCATCTTTCCGCCTCGGTTCACAGGCGCATCTTGGAGAAAGTGGCGTCCAACGCTGGATCTCGAGATGACTCGGTTCCTGAGCCACAGTCTGGGTACATCTACAGAAAACACACACACGGAGTGAGAGCAAGCTAAACGTGAACTCCACAGATCAATAAGGCACTTATTGCCGGCAGTGCAGTGCGTAGTCTTCTACTCTCTCTCGGCACCTGTCAGGGAGTCCGGGACAGAGCGGCTGATTGAGTTTATTCCTCAAACAGGTGCCCCCACTGGAATTTTCACCAACCCCTCTCCTCTGAGCGGCTCTGTAATAATGTGCAGTGTGGACTCGGGTGACTGTCAGTGAGAGAAGGTGAGAATGTGTTCTCTGAGTCATCAGAGCAGCAGATAGCAACTTCTGCTGAGGTTTCCTCTGCAGAAGCTGATCTGACAGAAAGGTGCCAGGTCTGCTGTGGTTTATGGGAAACATCAGACTGACGCGTAAACAGCTGATACAGAGAGAAGCAGCTCTTTGCTGTGACGAATGTCAGTGCCAGTGACGAATGATGCAAACAATAAAGGTCCTGTGTGAACCGAGGATGAATGCTCGGGGATGCTGGGCAGCCGGGCAGCATCCCCGAGCTATAGTGACCTCTGCTATAGTGACAGAGGTCACTATAGCAAACTGTGCTCAGACTGCTCAGACATGCACTAAAGTCCAGAGAGTCTGAGGGGACGGCTGTATGCATGAACGCAAATGTCCACAGAAGTCACCCCTGAGATTCCTCAGATTCTCCCTGCCAGCAACTGAGCGTAATTCCCAGTCAATGTCCGAGTAAGCTCATGTGAGAATGCAGCAGGTAGTATCAACCAAACCTTCTCCCATTATGAAAAGATGGGTTGCTATTTTTCATATCAGTTTTCTGTACCTAAGAAGTTAATCTCATTAGTATCACAAAGCCAGTGAGCTTACAGCATGCTTTAGAACCAGTATCCAACAGTAATCATTCTTCATTTTGCCAAGCTCAGTGACTCCAGTGCACAATGTAACAAGTGCAACAAATTTGTTACTACAAAGCCCGGTAACACCATGCATTAAATGAAACCCTTGATAGTGCAAACAGTAAATATAAGAGCAGAAAGTTGGTCTGTGTTCAACTCACCACCTGAGTTCTAACGAATTTTACTGAGGACAGCTTTAGCACCAAGACTGAGTGCAGGTAACATTACAATTTAACCAACTGTTGGAATTTGGCTAGTATGAAGCAGTGTCCATGACGTTTTTTCAGTTGAGTTATCCAACAGTGTGTGTTGACATAAGCACAGGCCTTACTGTTTGTTTTATTGGGCTTTTTGTTCTCAGCTACTATTTTCTAACATATATAATGCATGACGAGGATAATCTCTGCATTAAACTAAAACATTTAAGTAAGTGATCAGCTTGTTAAAGTGAATAATCCATAGGGTGTGCTGGCATAACAGCTGACTTATCTCTTTTTACTCTTCATGTAGGCTTCTGACAACCCTGATGTGAAGAGGATGACAATGTTCTAATGCCAATCTGCTTGCACTGGAAAGCAGAAAAATGAAAAGATGCTCAGAAATAAAAATAAGTCAAACTCTATCACAATATCTGTAAACAGAGCGGAAAAATAAAAATAAATCATTTTACAGTACTGTGCAACATGGCCTTTGTTCAAACATTTTTCATGTAACTGATACAGAGAAAAAAGAAGGGAATTTGTCCTGATATTGTTTCTGTATTGAACATTTTGAATCACTCCCCAGGTGAATAAGTGTCCTGCCTCCTTCTGCCTGGACCCCACAACTATTCCCCTGCTGCTGTGGATGTGACGTGTCTCAGCCACGGGGACAAACTTCTCTACATTCCACATGTGTGAATGTCAAATATCTGAGCCCAAATCTCCAGACATTTTCCAGATTTCATATCTGAAAACAGCTTATTGAAGAATTGTCCCTGGAGAATTGAGATCGCTGCACAAATTCAAGATGACTCCATGACTAAACCCAGTCTCACAATGAAATCGGATCTTATTTCATTCCTTTCTGGTGCCTTTTCATGTGAATTTCTTTTTAAAAACAAATGTATGTTGTTTCATGCAAATACTGGTTTTAGTAGAAGCAATGGGGAGAAAGACGGCCGTGAAGTTACATCCAACCACAGACAAAAAGACTCACCTCTGCACAGACAATAAATCATGGACAGAAATCTAAAATTTATCAGATGTATATATATATATATATATATATATTTTTTTTGATTTCAGATTTCCTGCCTTTGCATCATCTCTCATCCACACGTCTCTAAACCCTGCAGCAGCTGCGTGTGCCTCAGCTTCACGAAGCAGCCTAGACATGTTTGCCTTCACCAATATTACATAACACTTACTACAACTGGGATGATGAGGATGGTGAGGATGGTGAGTTGGAGGAGGAGGAGGAGGATGATTTTTTTTCTTCTCCATGCATGCAGTTGGAACATGTGGCGCTAGGGCAATGACATCATCGCACGGTGGATTTCGCTGCGCCAGGTCGCATTCAAACACACACACACACACACACACACACGGATACAGGAGTGGTACGACAGAAACATGTAGAGATCCTCACCTGGCTGATGGTGATGATGGTGGTGCTGCTGCGCGCCGTGTGTTTGTGTCAGTGCAGGGCGGACGGCGAGGCAGTGAGACGACTGTCTGTCTGTCTCTCTGTCTGTCTGTCTGTGTGTGTGTGTGCGGAGATATTTGAGGGAACACCCCGACACTGACAGGAGAGCGATGATTCTGCGCCCTAACGCCGTGTCCTTAAACCCAATCAGGCTTATACGCGCTCGGCAGGTGACTAATAATTTCCCGGGGTAGAACCAAGAGCATTATGTAAACGCAGATCATCAGTGGCACCAATGCACGGGTCATGTGTACACGTACTAAATACTACAACACTTCAATAAAGAGGAATACAAACCCCGTTTGTTCCCTTTTTACGCATGGTGCATGGAACAGAAATGGCCAAATCCACGTAGTGCATGACACCGGGAGGGATACTTCAAGTGCATGCAGTGGAGTCAGCAGCCACCACCAGCAAGCGTGGGAATAGCGTATTTTTGATGCCTGTTGCAACACGCGAACGCCCTGCAAGTGAGGGAGGGGCCAGGGAAAACCCCCTCACCGTCTCTGCAACAGCCGCTCCACGAAAATAAAATCCTCCGACCAGCTCTCTCTCTCACACACACACACACACACTTGCACGTATTTACTGCCTAATGCGGACACACGTAAACACACCGGAGGCACAGGCTCACACCGAGCAACAAAGAGCGAGCACCGGGGAGCTGGAGTTGGATCCTCGCTGGGAGTTCGGGGTGTGTGTGCTTTTTTTCCTGCACACAGCAAAACAACACCGACACTGCGACAAACACAACAGGCTCACCTGCCTCCTCCTCCTCCTCCTCCTCCTCCTCCTCAACACAGCCTCAGTATGAACCGCACAAAGTTGTAGTCGAGCTCAAAGCGGACCAGAGAGACACGGGGGACAGCGTTAACGCATGTCCGACTCTGCAGCCACCGACCGCGACCTGACAGACAGAAACCCCGCTCCGGACCCTAAAGCCACACACGGAAAGGCAAAACAAACGCACACAAAGTGAATGTACTGATACTCACAAGTGTAGTTTAACTGTCACGGTTTGAAACACACACCTTATGGTGTAAGTAAAGAGGGAGGCGGGGGGGAACAGCGGCTCTATATTTTCTCCCTTCACCTTGTCGCTCACTTTCTATTGCAGGAAACAGGCAGGCCCTCTGACGTCAGCGGGGGTCCCGTCTCCGCCTCCCAGCTACGGGGTGTCCTCACTCAGGCCGCGGGGGGCTCCCGACGGCCGCGCCCGCGCCCGCGCGCTGCCCCTGCAGACGGGAAAGCGGAAACGCTCGATGATTTTAGCTCCATTTTATTATTTCTTGTTTCTGTATAGTTAATTGCGTCACTGTCCTGTTTGGTCAGAGATGATCTGTTTCCTGCTGACACTGTCAAAATGCTGACTTGAAATAGCTCAGGTTACCACTGTACACTGAACTATTAACATTATATGAACCTGTTAATGTTCCACAGTCACCACATTCTGGACTCAAACTCATCAAACTCATGTCGGGCCTAGCCATTATTGGCAATACCGTTTTATAATAATGCTCCACACAGGATTTTGCATACGCAAACAGCATAGCAATATGTTCACAGATAAAATTTTACAGTATTCACTGTTTTTTGTGTGTGACTGATTTACTGTGAAACAAATATTTCTGAAGTGCCATTTTTTGTGGGAGTGGCAGCAATCTTGGAATCCCATCAGGTTTGGGGAGGTTTCTCCGACTTTCCGAGAGGGATGTTCCAGTTAAAGCTTCGCCCACCTCAACTTGGAAATTCCCACTTCCAACTAAAATGTGACATATATTCCAGCATTGAAAATTTGTTTCTGATGATTAAATTATTTGGAGTAATCCCACCAGTGTTGGAGTCAGGCCTGGATTTCAACTACATACATCGGGCATCATTCTTTGCACAGTGTACTGGCGGCAAGGACTGATCATCATTGCTTGTTGCCTGGGAGGTTTTAATCAAACCTTTATTGTCAATTCATTGCCAGGATGATAAGCAGGGGCCAACGGGCCCCTTTTATGTGTGCATTGTGAGCATTTGGTCATGGCTTGATGATTGTGAGCACTTATACGTCCTGAGCTTTGGCTTTACCTCCCAAATTGTTTTCTTGTACAGCATAACTTGGAATTAAAGTACAAGAATTTTTTTTAATTATTTATTATTATTTATTGTGTTGTAAAAACAATAAGAAACCTTATCAGTTTTCCTTCCATTTTTATTTTACTTCTTCTTTTTACCATAAGATGGTCCTTTGTGAGGGATTGAACAACCAGGAAAATTCTAAACAATGAAAATGTTCATAGTATAGTATGTAAATGTTCATATAGTAACCATGGCCGTGACAAAATGGTTCACCATGTTCCATCTTCTACATTCACTTTACTCCAGTGGCGCGTTCCATTTACATCTGCAGTCGGAACTGGGAGTGACATCGCCTCTGACGTCACAAAGCAATACCACTCCATAAAATGCTCTCCATGAAACTCATTCACTGTGAAAACAAATAAGACAAAGGTGCAATCAACTATTTCCGTGTTGGATATCTGACCCCCTAATACTACTAGAATGCACCAAAAGAGTCGTTGCTGTAGCGCCGTAAATTGTGTCGCTTGTCGTGACCCCCCTCCCGTGCCGGGCCCCCCACCTACCCTCTCTTGTGCACATAGTTTAGGACTGACGGTTTTCCCGGAGGTTCCTCGTTGTCAGGTCTCGTCGTGCCCCTCCGCCACTTACGGCCGGGCTTTCCCGTGCACAAAGCCGCTAGAGGGACACCGAACTGCGGGTCCCTCTGCAGCATGGCGGCTGCCCACGGATGTAAACAATACAGATGGACGATAAAACTGTAGCCTCCATTGGTGAGAGACGACCGCAGTTGGTTAGTAGTCCCACAGCACAGCTGTCTTATGGGATTTGTCATCTCAAACAACCATGTACCATGGGCCTGTAAATGTCCAGGAGTTTATATTTTAATAGCACACAATATATAATGAAAACCTGTTTCGTAATAATAATAATAATGTCTTAGTTATACTATTAGCCAGTTTAATATCTAGTAACATTTAGGTTTATCTGTAGAAACTGATATAAACTGATAAATAATTACAACCACAAGTATGTATATTTTATACATATATATATATATATATATATATATATATTTCCACTGGAAGTTAGAAAGACTGAGGTCCAAGTTGACTGGGACCTTCAAATTTCAGTGTCATGTTTATTTTACACTATTGTTAGTGGAAAGCTGCTGACATTCTCATGCATTACATTTTTCATGTGGTGTTGTAATTTTAGCCATATCGAGTTCAGACCTTGTATTAGAAAAAAAGTTTATCAACTGTCTGTCTCAACTCAACTGTTGCTTAGCAATGGTGTTCTCAAGAAAAAGCATGTTCATGTTGGAAAACACAAGTTCCCAAATCCCTTGAAAGCACCGTATGATGTGAGTTAGTTTGCCGGCGGGTAAATTAATGTAGGAACAATGTCAGAAAGAAAAGACATTTTTTTAATGTAGGCATATGTAGGAAAACAAACTCTGAACTTTACTAACATTACAACGGTGAACCTATAATCCAATGGAAGAGAAAGTTCCTGACATTTCTGGATATGTCAGCAAACACATCACTACAGAATTAGTGGATTCAAATCAGCTGGTTCAGTGAAGACTGTAAGTATAGCGCCGTTTGAATGCAGCAGTTGTTCTTAAACAGAACAAAAATGACTTTCCTATATACAGTATAGTACATTTATTGAATACAGGTCATATCATGACCTTTGATAATTCACTCTCACTTTCAGTCTTGTTTCCACCAGTTTACTGCATATTTTCCACAGTAGCTGAATAAGTCATTTAGCCTTAAAGGTCCCCTTTTGTTCAGTGTCAAGGATGTGGCATCGTCTGGCAGCCCACTCAATCTGCAAAACAAGATGATTTACCTCGAAATAATACTATTTGATGTTATTTAGTTATTTGTTATCGCTTGGTTTTTTTGTGCGTGTGGCTACTGTATCTTTGTGTGAGTAGTTGCAGAAGAAGCTGCTGGTGCACAGGTGCAGTTGCTGTTATTTTTATCCTTTCCTGCTCAAACGGTGGCCACCTTGACTGTGACGTGTTCCGTCTATGACACACACACACACACCACCACCACACAGAAAAGGTCATGCTATTTTCTTCTAGACTGCATTAAATATGTACAAATAAATAGTAAAGTTTCACCTGCATGTTTGCCAGCTGTTTGAAAGTCAAAGTTGTATCCAATTTAAAGGGATTGTCTTAAGGCCTTGTTAAGGTAACATATTCACGGGATTTGCAGGGTCTCAGCTGCCTTGGTCTCTCACTTCCAAATTCTTATCAAGTCACCTTGAGTGCAAGTGAATGTTTGAGCTAGATTAAATACAATTTCGGGGGTTTGGCCTCAGTGAAGGATCTTGATGTTGAGATATCACGTTCATAAAAATGTGGCCACAGTTGGATACGTTTGATTCTTTTGTCTGTAGTCTGCTGAACTTGTTTCTGTATATGTCACACCTCTTGTACATCTGTCTGTCCTGGGAGAGGGTTCCCTCCTCTTCCTCTGTGGCTCTTCCTGAGGTCTTTCCCCAGGAAGGGGTTTCGGGGGTCTAAGGATAGAGGGTGTACCTTGCTGTACAGACTGTAAAGCCCTTTGAGACAAAATGTGTTTGTGATGTTGGGCTATATAATTTAAATTAAATTGACTTGACAATGACAATCTCTGAGTTTAAATCTGTGCCAAATTTAAAAGGATTCCCTGGGAATGTTGCTGAGATACTGTATTAATGCAGCAAAAAAAAAAAAAGATTTGTGAAATTACACTGACCCTGACCCTTTGACCTCCAACCACTGAAATCTAATCAGATCATCCTCGAGTCCAGGTAAAAATTGGAAGCCATTTATCAAGGAGGTTTTTAGTTTTTTTTATTATTATTTTCCAGGTTCAGAAGAACAGTGTGAAAACCTCCAGCCTCTGTTGTGGAAGAAGAAAAGGAGGGCCAATTTAAATTGGATTTAATTTATAGTACAAGAACAGATGGCCCAGATTTTCAACTTGAAGTCAAGTCAGTAGCTGCAGAAAAAGACGAGGAAAAAATAGCTGTTACACACACACAGACACACACAGTCACCTAAAGAAACGTTACTGCCGTGAGGCAGATCTATCCATTAATAAGTAATTGTGCGACAGCCACCCACCATCGTATCACAGGCTTTCTGCAGACTGCAGAGTGGGACTCCTGGCTCAGTTGAGCTTTTATGACTCACCTGTTTCAAATGCAATAGTTTTAAATGGCACATTTGAATAGTGGAGGATCATTATTATTATTTTTTTGTAACTTTATCCGCACCAACAGGAACGTTGTCTTTTCACAGCCATGGGTCTGAACAGCCTTTGTGTCCATGTGGGAAGTTGTTGCATATGAATGAATGAACCTAAAGATTTTGTTTGACAATGAACATCACTGAAATTGTTGCCACAGAGGCACCTCACTTGCCTCTATGAAGCATTTGCTTTCACTGCTTTCTACACACCCACCTTAAAATCTAAATGTTCTTGGGGTTTTTTTTGTGTGTGTGTGTTTAAGGGTGAGAGTGTGTGATTTGAAAACCTTTTTATATAACCACATTTTTTCCTGAGAGGACAGCTTGTTTGGTTTGATCTGCAGCTATGCCAAAAGTAGAGTAATTGTTTATTAATTGAGCCTTCAGCTGCCACCCTGCTGGCTAAAGTCGGCGCAAGCGTGGCTCACATCACAGTTTTCAGAGGTTGGAGTTGAATCTGAGCCATCTGAGGCTTTCAGGTTCAGCACAATTGTGGTTTTTCTCTAGAAGTGTCTGTAGATTAGAGTACTGACATTTTAAAGACACCCAGGGCTCTGTTTCCCACCTGCTTACCTTATATAACTCTCTCAATATGCAGTTATTTATTAATTTCTTGATTTAACTAAAGCAGCTTTGATGATACTCAGCTTTAGAGCATTCAAATCTATACGTTTGACTTTTTCTGTCACTGGGGGAAAAACTGGATGTTACATAATTTGATCCAGTCCTGAACAAGTCCCCATAATATAAGAAGGTCGTTGTTCACTAATCTGAAGGTCAAATTGATTTTGATCTTCAAAGGTGCTTATGTAAGCTCTTGCATGATGATGGCATTATTGCGAGTTTGTGTGTGTAAAGCACAGAATGTGCAAAACAAGAAAAGTTTGAAAAGGACAGTCTTTTTTGAAGTGAAGCATCTCCATTCTCTGGCTGCAGGGATAAGCCGCCAAACACTGGCATCCAGTTTGACATGCCGGTATGGATGGTTGTTTTCCTGACTATTTACTCTATACTGTGACCACGATTTTCAGTAGTATTGCTTCATTTTGTCCATGATCATAAACTCCCCTGCTAGGTGCACAATGATGGATGAAATGAATGCAAAGTACTGATGAAAGGCTCTATTTGTCTCATTTATTAAGGCTCATTTATGAGTATAAATGAGCCTTAATAGTAAATTGTCTCCCAATCGCATTATCTGTGTGTTATTCAGTTTACAGTGGTAAGCGGCTCTAGTAGTGATGTCAACCCCGGGGGGGAAAAAAAAAAAAGCACGGATTGGCCATTGTTAGCTATAGCAGTCGATAACAACCTCTCCATGTTATTTGCAACGCAAACAGCGTAGCAACAAGTCCAGGGATAAAAACTAAACAGTACTATGTGACAAATAAAACACAAGTGCTATCAGCGATAAAAGAAACAGTGTTGGGGTGTATGGGGCAGCCATCTTGGAATCCTGACTCAGGTAAGTTGGAAATCTGACTTCTGATTATAAATTGAACACGGCATCAGTCCAACTCTGAAAAATTCACTCATTCACTCACTCATGCTGGTGCCAATCCCAGCTGATACAGGCCAAAAGCAGTCCATCGCACCACATAGACAAACAACCATCCACATTCACATCTATGGGCAATTATGTCCAGTTGGCCTAATCCCCAAATCTGCATGTTTTTGGACTGTGGGAGGAAACTGGAGAACCTGGAGAAAACCCACACACACCCGGGGAGAGCTTGCAAAGTCCCTTGTCCCTGGTCTGTCCAGGTCGCAAACCCAGGTCTTCTTCCTGCAAAGGCAAGAGTGCTAACCACAACACCAACTGTGTGGCCCATGGAAAATTCTGTTTAGTATAATTTTAGCCAGACTAGCATCTTTACATGTATTTTAAAAGCCCAATGTCCATCAGACTAACCCAATAATTATATTTTGTCAAAAAATATGTAGTGACTGACAGCAGCTTTAAATTCTTATACCAAACAAAGCCTGTGATTGTCTCTCTGACATTAACTGTCAGTTAAACCTTTGTCATGGCGGCAACATAATCAGTTTGGTCTTATTAACAGAAGGGGACTTCCTCAACTGCCCCCACAGTAGGGCAGTAAATGGCAGAAGACTATTAATATCCTGGAGTGGATTCAGAAAATAACCACAGCTGCCCAGCAGAACTGCCATCCTGAACAATAGCTTCTTATGTGAGGGGAAGGCACTGCTGTTTGTGTCCCTCTTTTACCACTATCTATGGAGTTGTTTTTCCATCTTTTCTATCAAAATAGATATTTATTAAAGGCGACCTTCCGAAGAAAGAACATATTCATAAGGGGATGCCAGAGTGTCCTATTTGTCTTGACACACAATGAGGCATTTGGTTAAAGAGACTGATGTTGCAGAAGTATTTATGGGGTGTTGTCCTTTTATCCCCATCTCCTTTGTACACTTCCTATTGCGACTGATATGTGAGGAACTGACCTTAAAAACATATATAAGTACATACAATGGTTGTGGCACACAAGCTGTCCTGCTGAGATAAGCTCCAGCTCTTACATCACATCACACAGGACCGTTTTCCATTCAAACACCGTCACAGAATCCAGAAGCAAACAGCCACTCACCTCCCCAGTGAACTGTATTTCAGTAGTTTCAATTAAAGCTGACAATGCCTGGCTGTAAGAAGGTAAATTATGAGGCAATTGTCTTCCCTGCTTTCCATGTGATATGTATTGTTGTTGTATATCTGTACCTATATACATCTGTTACATATACAGTATATATTCAGTGCAGAGACAAGCTGCGCTGTTCAGTCTAACCGTTTTCTTGCAAAATGTGTGTTTCTGTGCATTTTCCCACAGCGCTGCACAGTGAAAGGCAGGGTGTGCACATTGCTGGATGCTTTGTTTACACCGCACCATATGATGTTACATAACTGAGGCTGTTGCTCTGGCAATGCGAAGACCCCCACCCCCTCCACCCAACCACTCTTTAGACAATATAAACACACACTCCCTCTGTGCTCAGGCAGCAGGACTTTCTCAGGCATTCACATGACGTGACCCACTGGTTGAGCGTCCGCACATACGCACTATTAAGATGACCTTGCTCTCTCCGGTGATCGGAAATGTTGTTCCTGAGAGATATTTTACACTCACCAGGAGGAGGAACCATCTCCAAAATGATGGCTCACCCTGGTGTTGTTTGATAAACAAATTAAACATTCACCAGATTTTACTGCCTGCACTGAAACAACCTGTTATTTATAGCTGGTCATCAAAGTCCAACCCTGGAACCCTGAAGGCACCCCGAAAAGATCCCACAAGCCCTCTGTCAGGTTGCATCACACGTGTGTGTTTTCAGAGATGGAATGGCAACACAGTGAGTCATTTTTAATTACTTAATGTGAGCAGTCAGTTCCACTAGGTGAATTCGAGTTCAGGAGGACCAGAATGCCTTCTCTGAGCTCAACAGTAATATCACCAGGCTTCCCTGCACTGGAGCTGTCTCTCTGTGTTGAGGGAGAAAACGCCATCTCTAGGCTCCTCTTCCACAACATCTGTCAGCCCATCGACGCAGCTTCAGGTCCAGGAGGTACAAGTAGACGCTTCAGGCTGGGGAGCCTTTACAGCTCTCAGCAAACTGATCAATTAAAATCCACTTTTCTGCAATTATTTTACCCATCTGCAATTTCAAAGTGTGCTAGAGAATAATAGCTGGCACCTGCAGATGTTCCTTTACATTCTTTGCATAAAACGTCCATCACATTTTTCATTTATCAGTATTCATATTTATCAGTCAATCTTCTCTGAGGAAATTAAAGCAGAACTATGCTGGATTTTTACCATAATTTAACAGCTTCTGAGTCATTTTGATGGTTAAATGTCTTGTTGCAGGGAGACTGGGGGCTGTCTTCACTCCCCAGCGGAAAAACTAGCCTTACATAGCCAGGAGGAGGGTAGTGTCAGTGGTGAGGTTTTTTTTTTTATGACAGTGAGGATAAAGTGATAACACAAGGGGGAGCTTCGTAGAAAAAAAGGCAGAAAACCGACCAGACTTGCAAAGTTTCAAGCCGTCAAGTCAGTTAAGTAGCCTGACTTAATCCGTGGCACCACTGTGTCTCTCTACCATCCACTGACTTTTGAACTTTTGAACATTTGTTACCTTAACCTGAGAGAGCATAGATATAGTCTCATCATCAGTCCATCAGTCATGTTTTTTCTAACCGTTGTCTTCTCCTTCTCTTTACTGGCTCCTTCCATCATTTTGGGCAGGAACTGTGGAACATCCAGCTAAACATATACATGCAGTTGTACTTCAACTTCAACAATTTTGATTGACTAACATGTTTCCATGCATTTTAAAAAAGTAGGTATTTCAGCTGGACTGCCATCATTTTTTTTTACTAATATCATTTTCACTTTACACAGGCATTCCTGTCAGCTTTGGCTGGAATGGACATGAGAGTTTTGTCTAATTGTTCTCTACCATATTTCTTTCACATGACTCACTAACACACAAACTGGCTGTTGTTACTGCTTCAGTAATGTTCACCTTCACCACATCCCTTCTTGTGAAACAACTGGGGAGCTTTCAGCCAAAATAAGTAAAGTCAGTTTATTTAGATATATTCCAATCCAGGCCACTTAGTAAAGGACAAGGATCCTTCCAAGCAGTTGACCATGTTATTAAGCCAATGGTAGGGCTACAGACACCTTTTCTGGGCAAAAGTCTTGCTAATGATGGCTAATTATAGAACTTATAATCCCAGGGCCACACGGCAGAATAGTGGCTAGCACTGTTGCTTCACAGCAAGAAGGTCCGGGTTTGTGACCCAGTCTGACCGCATGAGTTTTGGACCCGCTGAGCTTCCGTACTTCAGACATGGTGACAGTTGTTTTGATTTTTGAACCCGCTGAGCTTCCGTACTTCAGACATGGTGACAGTTGTTTTGAGTTTTGGACCCGCTGGAGTTTTGGACTGCATGTTCTTGCCATGTGTGTGTGGATTTTTTTCCCCCAGGTTTTTCCGTTTCATCCCACAGTCCAAAAACATGCAGAGTTTAACTGTACACTCTAAACTGTGAGGGTGTTGTGTTCCTGTGGCCCTGTGATGAACAGGCGACCTGTCCAGTGTGTACCCCAACGTTGGCCCTATGGCAGCAAGGATTTGCACCAGCAGCCCTGTGACCCTCATGTGGAGGATAAAGCAGTAGACAGTTAGTTAATGAATGATTTATAGACCCTAGATGTGGTGGCACTGTGGTGGTTTGAGCTAAATGCACTTAAAGGACCATGGTGGACCACACTTTTTTTATTTTAGTTTGTTTTGTCTAACATATGTTTCTCAAAATCACCCAGAGGATCAGCAACAAATCCACAAAATTTAAAGGAAATGTTGAAAAGCAAAAAAAAACCCCTAATTTACATTTGCTTTGACTGATATTTCATTGATAATCGTTAATTTTGCCTTTTAAGGCTAACCTGAAATTTAATATAGTTAATTATAAAGTTGATGGACTTGTGAGAACACAAACAACTGTATTCAAAAACAGACACAACAATTAATCAAATATTTGTTGGGATTTTTCATTCAGAACCAAAATGCTGATCCACATGATGACACTTTAATGGCACTTATCACCGGAAGAACAAGAATCGCTGTAGTGATATTTATGAATACACATCTGTGCCATGATGTCTAAATGTTTCAGTGGTCCATAATAAATAGGCATGCGTGCATAATGCATTTATGTCTGATTTATTTTAATTTATGTGTGTTTTGTGGCAGAAATAGCATCTTCCTGTACATAAATATGTTCAGTGCTGATCCAAAGATAATTCTCAGCAAAAATAAGAAAAGGAAAGTGTTTGTGTGTGTGTTCCAGGTATTATTCATATTGTGGGGACCTAAATCTGTCTATACAGTTACACTGCGGGGACTTGTCTTCCTTACTGGGACAAAAAGCAAGTCCCCATAATGTAAATTATTATATTTTAAGAAGAAGACATATTGTATGGTTAGGATGAGGTAATGGTCAGGTTATATGTAAGGTTAGGTTTTGGCCTGTAGTAGTTATAGTGAAGGTTAAAGTTTGTTCCCAGGAAATGAATGCAAGTCAATGTAATGTCCTCTGAAGTCATGGAAACCTGACTGTCTGTGTGTTTGTGTCATGATTGTTGGCCCTAAGAGGGAGAACATCTGAGTGTCCCCATGTCATCCATCATGGCTGTGGACAGCTGTGCACGATCCCATTTTTGCTTCATGTGCAGCAGAGTGTAAAGTTATGCAAACTGTGTACAAATGTGAGGAAAAGAAGCTTGCTGTCTTTATTTATGGAGCCATAATTTAAATAAATGCACATAATACTGTAGAGAAGGAAACGACTGAGACCATGAACTCTGTGGGAAAATGGCAATTTTATTTATAGAGCACAATTTGTTACATGTAAACCCAATGTGCTTCAGAGATAAGGCAACATAAAAAACACAAGCAGAAACTGTGAAAATGCAGGGGAAAAATATTATAATGAATATAAAACTGACAAAGACAATTAAAACAACACAATCATATTACAACACACATTCACCCCTACATAAAAAACAGAAGTAACAAACAGGATAATAAATAAATATGAGGAACGTATAATTCAGCAAATATAATCATAATAGAAAAAAGAAATGTATGTAATTAAGTTATGTTTCCTGTCAGATATGGTATATCACAGCAACTCTGTGATACACTTTCCATGTTTACTGTTGGTCTATTTTAGGTGGCAATTTGTGTTAATCTTGTTTAAAGCTGAAATCCACTCAAGCTATAAAGCAACTTGTAAGGCCAAGTTGCAGCATTGTACAGTATATGTGGATTTGATGTTTAATCAGCAGAGCAGAAGTGGAAAGATGTTGCATTTCATGCCTTGCACTAATCCCCCGGTGAGGAAATCACTTCGCTCACTGCCAGCTTAAAAGTGCTCCCTGGAAAAAAAAAAAGTAGAGCTGAGGTAAAAACCTGTTTCTGTGCCCTGTTGGACCCCAGTGGCTTCATACTGCTCTCAATGCCCTGCAAAATGAGAAAATAAATTTTCCCTTTCTTCACTGCTCCCTTGTGACCCACATAAAGCACCAAAAGGAAAGAAAAATTGAAGTACTTTTACTTCACTCTTCCACTCTTCAAAGCCAACATCCTTTTTCCTCCTCTTTTGAAAACAAATATTCCTTAATTTGCACAATATAAGCACGAATATTTCCCTCTTCTTGTACAATTCCTTTGAAATTGCATATTTAAGGTAGCAGGTTCACATTTATCTTGAGTGGTTTTTATACCTTATAATATAGTGTCAAATCTCCAACCAGATCATTATGGCCTTGAATATTTTTGCACATTTTCTATATTTTTGTATTTCTCTGTGTCTTGCTCTTGTTTTCTCTGACTTTGGAAGTTTTGCACATCAGTTCCCGTGTGCTTGGACTGTCTGTTCATGCACAAATGGCAAATAAACTTTTTGAATCTTCTCTGAGTTTTTGTCACCCGGTGCTGAGTCATTGCCACACACGCGCGCACACACACACACTCATGCCGGTAAATGACTACAATCCTGCAGAGTTTCCATTCAGCCGTAGACACGAACCTTCGCTCCAGGGTTCGAGCTGTGACAACATCCCAACAGTGTCCCCGAGTGGGATGTGGGATGAGGGAGGCCAGACTGGAATCCTGGACCCTGAAGAAGAGGAGGAGTGTTTCTGCACTATGTATGTACTATGTCAACATTTCCAGTGATGCTACCACAGAGGGAAAAATCCCTGCTGCTAGGAACGCCAGGCTCTGCTAATAAGGGAAAATGCTTTGAGTGTCTGCTTATATGATAATAAATACACTGCTTTGAGAGGAGCAGAAATTCAATAATTACTTTCCAGGGAGGAGTGGAAAAGAATTATTGCAGAGGGTAGAGCTGCATCTCATAGCAAAACATCCCATAAGTGAGTTTGTATTTGCTTCTGAATTCAGGACTTCATGAGATAGTCCACTTCATACTATGTCTCCACTTTCCACTTGTTTGAGCTCTGAATGCATGGAAAACATTTGCGGGTAGAAGAAATAATAAGAAATAATAATAGTAGTGGGGACAGAATCTTGTCAGCTATGTTGTTGCTACTTTTAGACCCTTCTCTGGAAACAACAGAGGGCAGGAAACAAAGAAACACACTGGGTTTACTTGGAGAAATGCTGCATTAGTTGTTGAGGAGAGGAGGAGCCGGATGCAGCAGCCTGGGTTCTTCATGCATCAGCTGATTTATGGTTTATACAAAGCACTTAATAACCCTCTACTGTCGCTGTAAGCACCGGCCCTGAGGAGCATCAAAGTAGTACAACACCTGAAAGCAGAGACGCAGAAGTGTCGAGGGAACCTCCAAAATCCAATTTATTGATCCCTTAATTGTTCTGAGAGCTGGGAGGGGTTTGATTTTGCCTACGTGTTTATCCACAAACACATACTGACGGACTTTTCCTATTGATGTCACATGAATTGATACAACCTAACAAAGACACAGTCCTAACAGCACACTTCTTTAATCTACTGAAAACATGGCATCACCTGCAAAAGAACATTACCTGAATATAAAAAGATGGATTGTTTAGTTTTTGGTACCAGAAATTCCATCCAATGTGAATGATAGTCATGAATGGCCAGCAGGGGGCAACTCAACTGGTTAGTATGAGAAAATTACCCTACTTCTCTCTGGAATTATAACATCAATAAACAATTTCCTAGTTTCAGGTCTTTGTCAGTACAATATAATGTCTACTCTGCAAACTGTGGTCCCATTTAGAGTCAAACAGACAATAAAACAGGACACCTTTTCATGAACAGCTACTGTAGTTCTGTCCATGGAATGGATGTTTGTAAAATGAGCCCAATTCTTGTTTATGTCAGTAACATTACAACAATGTTTCCATTTAGGGGCAAATTACATGAGTACAGTTTCCAAAAGGAGACCAGTTACAGGTGAACCTCGGGTTCCAAAAACACAGGTGACGAGAGTGACATGGCGCTGTTCAAATCACAGATCTTGATGATTCACAATGGGAGTTCATTTGCAACTAGAAGACTCAACCTACTTTTATATACAGTCTGTTGTCAGGCCCAACCCAACCAAATATGGTTATTTGTAGTTGAAATAAAAAGACAACCCAGAAATACCTGAATCTGTTCTCCACATAATTGTGAGGTTAAAATGAAAGTACATATACAGTACAACTAACTTGCAGTGTAAAGGGAACATCCTGCTGATTGGACTGCAATTCCTGAGAGCGTAAAGACAATGGACAGTTGCCTTGGTTTTCCGCTGTACATGTGTCTAAACACAGTGCAAACCACTAGAAACTGCAGCCTGCACTTGCTGGTATCACGCAGTACCCAGTCAATAAAGCTGATCGTGCTTTTGAAATGTCTGCCTCATTTCCTCCAGACACAACTGAGTCAGCAGTTACATCCTGTCAACACAATTTAACGAGGAATACATATCTTTCAGTAAGCCGTCTACGGCTCAAGCAATCAACTATTTTGATAATAATTTAGAATTCTTCTGTAGGTATTTTTTTTCCTTTGCAAAAATTTTAACTAACCCTAACCCCTAACCCTAACCCTAACCCTAACCATTTTGCACAACACAACATATCCATATTCACCTTCTGTATGTCAAAGAGGCAACAGACAATGAACATGCTTCATGTCCTAGGTGGTTTTCAGGTGTATTATTATTATTATTATTATTCTGTGAAAATCTCATCCTTGTGGCAAAATTAACGAAGAAAGTGGTGTTGCATCACCCCCACCCCTCCACCACCCAGTTGCTACGTGTCAAACTGCTGAATGTTCAGTGTCTCTTTTTGTTTTAGCAGTAGGAACCACCAACGAAAACTTTTTGTGCGTGCCATTAACCACCATTTTGTTTCAGTAGTACTACGTAGCTGTTGTTTTCCCTCCTTGAATTGTGGCATAAAATCTCACAATTCCTCTGGACAAATTGGGAATGTCACCGGGCGACATGAGAACAAAACCCATAGAAACACAGAGCCAGTGGCATGGAGCTGAAGGGCTTAGTCAGTATTGTGCAAACTCATTTGACAAATGATTTACATTAAAAAAAGTGAAGTTTTAAAATCATAGTGACTAGTGTGTGCCAAGTAAAGCAATCGTAGCTTTAAATATCACCAGGGTGGTAAGAGGATTCCCAGTTCCCTTTTCTGTTTGGAGCTTGCGTGCACAGGTTTTCTTTGAGTATTCTGGCGTCCTGCAACAGTCCAAAGTCATGTTGATGTCATGTGATCTGTTCAGGATTCAGTCTGACGCTCAACCAAAGTCTGCTGGGATTGGTTTTTGCTGCCCCAGCAACCATCAGAGGATAAGTGGTACAGCTAATGGATGGCTAGAATGTTAAATATGAAACCTCAGACAAATGCAAGAGCATAGCTTTGTCCAAAATTTATATAATCTGTCGGTTGTTGATTTACCATCCATCCGTCTAAAGAAGTGGGTGTCATGCATGGTGCCTATAACTACTGCTGTTGTTTGGACAGCAATATGTACTGCAGCTGTGTGAGAAAATGATTTTGTTACTTGGATGAAACATGACATTTTGATCTCACACTGTGGACAGTGTCCTCTCATTGTATCATCAAACCTTTTTTTCATCTTCATCACTGTTAATAAATCTGAACTCTCCACCACTAGAGCTGCTGCTTCACATCTTCACTGATGTCTTTGTACTATACTGTATGCTTCCTTAGGTTTACATGAACAATATTATACAGTCAAGGTCTCAAACACGCGGCTGGTGGGCCAAATGCGGCTCCAAAGTCAATTTCATATGGCCTGCCACTTAATCAAGTTATCAAGAGATAAATTTTACATCATAAATATGTTTATATTGTGAAATATGTATCATGTATCTTTTATTTTGAAATTGAGTGAAACATCATCATAAATATTATTATTTCAAAGTCTTTTTTCCTCAAAAAGTTTGACTTTTTGACTGCCCCCTATTGACCAAACTCAAAGCACTCAGTGGACTCCAGGACACTTGAGTTTGAGACATGGTACAGAGGGAAGTCCAGGGACTCAGCTGCAGTGTAGTTTTCAGTTCTCTACTGCCCCCTGTGGACAAACCAGAAGCACACAAGTCACTTTGGACTGCTAACACTAACACTAAGAAATGTCTGCTGGGTTTACTGCAGTAGGGAAGTTTAACAATTCTAGTTAAAATGTCATAAATCCACTTCGTGCTGCTTTTAAATGAATACAAATCAAATAAACCTGGTTTGTTTAAACCAATGAGACACAATCCTCCTCCAGCTGATGTTTTCCCTCCCATCTTCCTGTTTCCACTTCAGCTCCATCACTCTGACACAAAAGCTGGTCTTTTCTCCTCCCTCTCTGTCATTATGTGAAGCCTCTGGGTCGCCTGTCTCTTCTGTCTCACCTCCTGCAACTGAACGACTTAACACATCAAAGTTCAATTCTCAGGCTCATCCACGCACACTCATGCGTCACATTCAGCCCAAAACACGAGTGATGAGTTTGGGGGAGTTTTCAGGAGAGCTGCCCCTCAGCTGAGTCCCACATGGATGAATTATACATGCCTCACATCACACCTCCCACGCTGCAGCTTATGTAATGTCAGCCACGCGTGGAGAAGCGTATGCACGTATATATATATATATATATATATGTGTGTGTGTCGACATGGATGTATTTATATCCAGACTGGGATTGAGGGAACAGTGACTCATTCTCTTTTGCTCTTTATTTTTACCCCCTCAATCTGCCCACCCACCCACTGCCTATCTCTAAGACGAAGGAGAAGATGAAACAAAAAAGAGAAAACATGTTAGTTTATCTCTTTCCTAACTGTGCAATATTGTTATAATGTCATTACTTCGACATTACTGACATTAATGACATTAATGACAGTACTAGTGAGATCTGGGACATTCTCTCCCATAATATAAATATAATAAGGTTAATTAGGTTGCTCTGGGATCAAATTCTCTCAAACAAATAACGCATCCACACACATCTTTGCTCTGCTTTTCTTCTCTTCTCTCAGGTTCCAGGTCTGGTCACCAACTGTTCCAAGATTGAGATCCAACTGAAGGCTCTTAATGATTCATCACAATTTTTATTACCAGTAATAATAATTTAAAAAGTGATTGTATGGAACCACACGATTATATGAAAACATGTGTTTCACTATTAAAAAGTCATATAATAACAACTTTAGATAACACTGCACTGACAGATTAATTTCCTGGAGACTTTAACCTTAACCATAATTACTAGTGTCATAACCTTAAGCTAATCCTAACCTCAGCCTAACTTGAAAACATGTCTTCACCTTAAAAATGTAATAATTTACCTCTTCTTTGGTTTGCAAATGTCATTGACAAACCGGGTCAGTCTCCAGTTGTCGACTGTGGCTCAGTTCAGATTCGGCTGTGTTCCATTACGTTTATGCTGCAAG
Source organism: Brachirus orientalis (assembly GCA_016785285.1). Lineage (NCBI taxonomy): Eukaryota > Metazoa > Chordata > Actinopteri > Pleuronectiformes > Soleidae > Brachirus > Brachirus orientalis. The sequence goes on from JAFBJR010000624.1 coordinate 1,094,846, forward strand.
CTCCTCATTGGCTGCCTGAGGGTGACCATCCTCACAGTCACAAGAATAAACCTTCTGTCTCAAATCTGGGCATGCAGAATGATTAAAAATCTGTGTTTCGTGATAAAAGGTACAGTGTGTTTTTTGATATTGGTAACAGATAATGTCAGTGATAAAAACCTCAAAATTCACATTTTGTCTCTTACAAATACACTGTACAATATCAGCGTCCTTGTGTAGCACATGTGCTCTAATGTTTGGGACTGTTTGATTGATTCAGGTTGCACATGCACTTTGAAACAGTGGCTTGTTTTAACCATCCAGCAAACACACAGTGAAGGATTCTTCCTCTCGGCTCTGCACTGGCTCTGACAGGAGCACGTCAGATTTGGTGCATTATTCTCGTAAAGTGACTTTTGTTAAGAGGCTGCAGTCAGCACAAATCCAGTATGAATTTTTATTACATGATGCTACACCTGCGCTGAAGTCTCTCATCTCATCATTCATAAATCTGCAGGCTCAGCTCACAACTGAAAGCACGTCCCATTCCTGCTCAGTACAACTGCGATAATTGCCATTAGATTCCCAGCTAGCACTGGCAGAAAGGTCAGTGTTCTGGTCAGCAGACTGAGAGTAATGAGCAGGATGAAAGTGCCCTGTTCAATTCAATTCAATTTTATTTGTATAGCACCAAATCACAACATACATTATCTCAAGGCACTGTACATAATAAGGCCAAAACCTTTACAATATTACAGAGAGAAAAGAAACCCAACAGTTCACACAATGAGCAAACACTAGGGGGCAGTGGAGAGAAAAAACTGACAGAACCAGACTCAAAGATGTGCAGTCATCTGCCTCGACCGGTTGGGGTGAGAGGGAAGTGGGGGACAGAGGAGAGGTGGGGGACAGAAAGGGGGGAGAGAAAGAAAAAGAGGGAGGTGAGGGAGAGACAGAAGAGAGAGACCAGGAGCAAATATACGACAGTTGTATCAAGTTTAGAATCAGCTATGTCATGTTTATAGAACTACAGTGTCATTTATACAAGCAGCAGCAGCAGAGATTAACTTTTAATCAGAGCATAATAATAATGACAACAATACTACTTTTAGTGATAATAATAATAATAGTATCAAAAACTGGTTCTGGATCCGGCAGTCTGCAAGATGAGGACAGAGGGAGAGAGAGGATGGAAGGAAGCAGACATAGACTTGGGAGAGGAAAAAATAGGTTAATGACACATAATTAAGTCATATTCATACCCTGAGTGTGAGAGAGTGAGTGTGAAAGGGTGAGTGTGAGTGCACCACAGGAAATCCCCCAGCAGTTTAGGTCTAACCCTAAGGAGGAGGATTTTAAATTGAATTCTAAACTGTACAGGGAGCCAGTGTAGAGAAGCTAACACTGGGGTCATGTGGTCTCTCTTACCAGTTCCTGTTAGAACTCGTGCTGCAGCATTTTGAATTAACTGAAGAGTTTTAACCGACCATATGTTAAACACTGTAATTATTCTTGTATTCTTGTGTATGCATGTTGTTTTTCTTCATGCTCTTCTTTGTGTTTGTAGTGGACATCAATCTTAATGGATATATACTTTATACTAGATGTATACTATATATACTAGTTGTGTCTCTTCCTTAAAAAGCAGTGGCTTGGTGTGTAGATGTGCTGCTTTTATTTTAAAGTGTAAGAACGTATATGGTGTTCTTGTGAGGTGTGACGCACAGATCGAAACAGTTGCCCTAAAACAAACAAATAAAATTTTAAAAAAAATGAACAGTTGCCTTCTCCTCAAATGACAAAACCTCTGTGTTAATAGTGTACATAGCATAGTTTTGCTATTAAATGCAATATCCTGGCACTTTTGTGAGTTAATGCGAGTTAAAATACGATCACTTTAAAGTTACAGTATGATATTTCTGTATCTTCTATCTGGCAACACTGAGCAGCAACATTTCAGCAGTGGCTTGTTCCCTCATCCATGCAGCAAAGTGGGCTCAATCAAAAAGTTAGCATAGCAGTGTTGGAGGAGGCAGAGCGTGCAGTAAGAGTCCACCATCATTGCTTCTTAAAGAATACTAGTATATCTATGCCATGTCACTCTAATCCCACACAAAACTGAGGCCAAGAGGATGAACTGGAATATAATCCCTGAAACAGATGCAAAAATACAAACAACCACAAAGACCACAAGGATGTCCAAAACCACCACAGAAATACGCACAATAGTTCCAAACAGAAACAGCACATTATACAAAGCAGACACACGACCACAAAGATGTGTGAACCCCAAAGAGAAACACAACAGTAAAGATAAAGAGACTCAAACACAAGCAGAAAGTTACACAGAGCAACTACAATGACACAGAAAGACTCCATTTAGACAAAAATAACCCCCCAAAAATGCAAAAAGACGGAGACCGATGGAGACTCCTATGAACTGCCATGTTGTCCGATGCTGGATTCAACCTGTCAGAGCTCACTGTGCACAAGCTGCATATATCTGATCATTCTAATGCTGCATTAAAAGTGCAAGCTTGTAAACAGGTGGAGAGGATATTATTCCAGAGCTGCAGTTTCCTGACATCTTCAACTTCCCGTTGAACTTCCCTTCATTTTACTCCAAAGAGTCACTGAAAGTTTACAAGAGCCCAGAGGGAAACAAATGAATGCAATCTGGCTTTGTGACTAACATTCAACTCTGGAGTCTAACGGCTACAGATAGATAGAGTTGTTGTCACTGGATCTGGATCTGTGGGGATCTGGTAAAGTGCTCTGCTGTTAGCCTGTCTCCGACTGTTTTGGCATCATGGGGTAACAGTAGCGATCTACAATCTTCCCTTTTATGAGGAAAACAGCCAACGAAGACACAAGTTGTGAGATATATTACCTCATTTAGTACAGTGGTTCTCAAACTTTTAATACCAAGAACCACCTGAGAAAATACTGAGCTCTGAAACTAACACCATTATCATCAAAGTTAAAATACAGTGTTGTAAAAAGGCTGAGCAAAGTCAGCCACAGACTTTTCACAGGAGGCAGATTTATTCCTAATAAGATCATTTGCTCTCTCTCATCATCCTCCTCCTCTTCCTCACATATACTTCAGACACCGGTATAGTGAAATTAGATTAAGATGGAGCAAGAGATAAAGTGACTCTAATTATTATTGTTTAATTTATTATTATTGTTTAGTCATGTGTTACATTTTCTACACATGCCAGTCAAAATTCCTCAGCTCCACTCCAATCACATCCCCTGGTATACACAGTAGAACAGTATTTCTGATTTTCCTTCAAGTACCACCAGAGGAAGCTCCCGCACCACTGATGGCACACGTACCACAGTTTGTCTGTAGACATGAACAGAGTAATATTCTACCGGGACATTACCTTGGTTGTGTGACGTCAGCTACTGGAGCTCTATTTCATAAAAACAACCCCAAAGATGCAAAAGCAAACCCAAAGAGAATCACAAGCAAAATAGATATGCAAAACAACCACAAAGAGACATATAACAACTGCAACGACACAGAGACACAAAGCAAAAAATCCCAAATTCATGCACAACAATGATACACAGAACAACCACCAAGATGAAAATCAAATATTACGTGAAAACAAGAGATAAACAAACACATGAAGCATGCACAACAACCACAAAGAGACAAATAAACCACAACTTAGATGCAAAAGCAATCCCAAAGAGATGCACAACAACCACGAAGATACACAAATACTATAAAGACAAATAAAAAGACACAGAAAACTGCCACTACGATATTCCAAATCTACACCAAAATAGTGCAAAACAATTCCAAAGAACTAAAAAACAATCTCAGAATCTTAGATGATACAAAGTGAGGGGGAACTTTTTAGCCTAAATGTCCTCTAAAATGTCAGCCATGTAAGAACCTTTGTTCCACTTTTTCCAAAGCCGCTCCTGGTGTTACATAACTGTCCATAACTGTAGGATGTTGAGTTCGACAGTTGTCCCGAAGAGCAGGGGCATTTTTCATGATGGAAATCCATTATAGAGGAAAATGGAGCTTGTTTTTAGTTCAAATCATCTGGATCAAGAAAGCAGTAACTCTGCAGTTACTACTGAGGTGAACACGTTACATAACAGAGGAAAAATCTCACGTTCTTGTTTTTGAAAAGCATCAGGCGCATTCACAGTGCAGTGAGATTGTTTTTATCATCACCCTGTGCTCCGTGTCATCCTTATGACATGTCATATCGTTGAAAAGAAACTCCAGCTCAAAAAAAAAAGAAAAAAGAAAGAAAAGAGGCAATTTGAAGTTACTTAAGGCACAGATGGACAACAGTTATGTAAATCTGAGTGTTTGCTAAGTTTCACAAGTTTGACAAGAAAAATAAGTCAGACTTAGATCATGTCCTGCTGCTGTTTCTCTCATCCTCTTCTTCTCTGGTCTGCTTCGTTAACAAGTATTACATTTAACATTGAATCTTGCTGACTTGTTTCCCTGCTCATCTATTGTGACAGTAACATTTTTTTCTTGATTTTTTTTAAGTGATGATAATTCACCTGTCAGTCAAAAGTAATTTGGTGATAACAAAACAGATCAAGAATCTAATTCTTCTCTTTTAGATCCTCTTGTCTAGAATTATATAGAAGTTACAATCATGTAAAAAAAATCACAATTCATTCAGTTGTCAACAACATGATAAAGTAAGATAAAGTTAAAATAGATAAGTTTGGGATTACTTATAATTTTAGACAAATTTATCTACTTACTTAACATGTTCCTTATATTACTTGAAGAATAGCAACAAATTATTTTCATGTAATTAATCTTTTAATTTTTTTCTTGATAAATTTTTTTTTAATCCAGTGTCAGAAAATGGTAAAATATGTCCCTACATCTTTTCCAAACCTCAAAGTGACAACGAAAACAGTGACAGTAAAAAGGTACAGTGTGTACAATTTAATGTAAAACATTGTTTTGGTGAGGTTGCATGTTGCAGCTGAATATCCTGCACTTCACCCTTCCCTTCCAAGTGTGTTGGAGAACCTATGTAGCCTTCAGTTAGCATCAAATCTCAAAAGATTGTGTTTAGTTTGTCCACTGTGGGCTACTGTAAAAAACATGGTGGCTCTGTAGAGCTGACCCATCTCCATGGAAGTATTATAAGAACTGAATAGAGCCCTTCCCCCTCTGACTTGCAGCTATTTTTTCTAGTGGCCACATGTAGTACAAGCGGCCCAAAACACAATTTTCCTATAGACCACAATAATAAGACTGTTCACCTTGAGACATGGACAAAAGGCATTTTATATCTTTATTTTCTGTATTTTTAATTCACATTTTCATTTGTGTAAAACCTCCCTAAAAGGCCACAAAAATGTTATTTCCCCAAGTGACGGCTGTGTATGAGCCATGGTGACGGCTCCTTCACATAGCTGAAAGGCATGATGGGAGTAACGCTACCGGTCAAATCTTTGGGCCACATAACCTGGAATAAACCCAGACGTCAGAAGCAGCCAGGTTTTCTTGTCCAACACCAGTACCTGGACTCAATAATGGTCCACAGAATGAATGGGCACAAATTCCCATAGAAACACTTCAAAACCTTTAAGAAGTGTGGACACTTATAACTGCAAATGGGGGGCCAAATCTATATTAAAGTACTGTATATGTATTTGAATATGTCCCAAAGAGTCACTGATATGACAATACTTTTGTCCATATAGTGTATTTACTAACTAAATAATTGTCGCAGCCTTTATTCCATGCGATGGTTGCACATGTTATTCCTCTCAACTCTCCCATCATTCCCACATCTCCAGCCTCAAACATGGCAGCGGGCTGTCACTCCCACTGCAGCACAGGTGAATATGAGGCTAATGCATCCGTTTACAGGGGATCACCACCGCTTTCATAAGACGGTTTACACGGGTGAGGGGCCCTCGGACTCAGGTTTCAGTCCCTGTGGCTCCGAGGATGAATCACTGCAGGAGAAGTCAGAGCTGGACAGAAGACAGCCACAGAGAGAGGAAGGCAATGCTGCCCTCTTGTGGCTTTTAGTTGAAATAACATTTACAAGAGCATCAGTGGAACCGCTGTTATGAAAACAGCAGATTCAGGATGAGCTAGAGGATCAGTCATGGATGGATGACCTATGAGGGTGTGAATGAACATTCCTAAGATCTAAAACATTAGAATTTCTTCACATTTTGTCTCTTATTTGTTTTTTCTTTTAATTATTATTTGGTTTAATTAAAAAATAGAGAATTTTCTGATGAAACCAACCCATGCCTGAAATTGATTTTAAAAAGACTCAAAGATCAGATATAGCATATACACTCAAGGATGGATTACTGAACAGGCCTACCAGGTGCAAAAGCCCAGGGGCCCAAACCTTTGCCCTACTATCCCAATATCTTTGCTACAATGTTTTTCATCCCAGTATCTTAATAGACCCCCTCAGTCATATAACACAAGTTATGTTATCCACCCCTGATGTCTTAATGGAGCCTCTAGTCAAATAAGAGGGATCATAATCTGTCCCATTATACACTCACCAGCCACTTTAGGTACACCTGTTTAACTGCATGTCAACACAAATATCAAATCAGCCAATCACATGGCAGCAATTCAATGCATTTAGCCATGAAGACACAGTGGAGACGATCTGCTAAAGTTCAAACTGAGCATCAGAATGAGGGGAAAAGATGATTTAAGTGAGTGAACATGCAGTGGTGGATGTAAGACTTCTAAAACAGGGGCTACATTTTACATACTTTAGGGGGCCAATTATATGACACACTGAAGCAGTTGTCCTGTGTATCTAATAAAGTGGATGATGAATGTAAGTCCAGTTACATATACATCCATCAAAGTGTACATTTCTTCATGTTCGATGCAGAGGACAATAGCAGAGGATGATGGGAGTTGGTTGAACTATGTCTCTTTCCCTTGCACGCGACCACTTTTGTCCAAGACTAAAGTCCCCTCATCATAAACTACATTTATTATAGATGAAGGAGGAACCCAGCATGGTCTCCTCATTGTTCTTAGTGAAGGGGAGACAGAGGGGCGTGTGGAGCAGACACTCGGCAGAACAATGGAGTTAAACTTGAGCTGCTTTTGCACTTCATCATCATTTAGTGTGACCTTGACACAGGATGAGGTGGCTTCGAAAGTTAATTCCTTCAATGTCATGCAAACAGTAAATCATTTTGCAATATTCCTGCGCTGTTTTCTTTCATTGATTCCTAAAAAAAATGGATACAACTCGCTGAAGAGTAAAATACGCATCAGCATCAGCTTTCTACGACAGTTTTTTATTTTCTAATCTATCAAGACATGTCATTATGAGCCCATAAAACTGAGGCAAGACTCCACACTTAAAGGCCCAGTGTGTAACACTGAGGGGTGTTTGTCAGAAATTTTACGTACCACACATAAGTGAGTTTGTAGAAGTGTATAATTGATTTAATGTTAAAATTTAATTGTAAAATTCCTTAGGGTAAGTCGGTCGTTTTTCCTACCATTTTGTGCCACCACGTTTCTACAGTAGCTGGACAAACCAGAGAGTGGGTTTTGCATTTTAAAGAGGAAGCAAACTACTAACAAGGAAAATGGTTTAGTCCACATGAACCACTGAAGAAAGAGGAAGCATTACTGCAGGGGTGTCAAACTCATTTTAATTCAGGGGCAACATACAGTGCAATTTGATCTCAAGTGGGCCAGACCAGTAAAATCATAACATAATAAACTATAAACAACAGGAAGTCCAAGTTTTGTGTGTAAAATAAGTGTAATTTCACCAATATTATACCTACATTTACCATTTACACATGTGCATTACAATTCACAGAGCACAGTGGATCCATAAAAAGGCACAAAGCATTTAGTCACAGGTATCTGGAACTGAAAAATATAGTATTCCACATCATGATTAGATTCACAAATTTGCCCTGTGGGCTGCATTGGATTTTCTGATGGGCCAGTCCTGGCCCGTGGACCGTATGTTTGACACCCCTGCATTAGAGAGAGTGAAGGCCGTGTGCAAAGACCACTGCAGTTCCCTGAGGCACCAGACGGAATCCCCCATTAGTTGCAATCTAAAATCTCACCTTTACATGTCACTAATTCTTAACTTTGGACATTCCTTTTGGACATTTTGACATTCCTCTGACTGTAAATACACTCCACATCCTGACACTCTTCCCAGCGCTGACACTGTTTGGGACATTAAGACGCAGGAGGTCAGAATCTGCCTGAAAGTAAACACAGACAGAGATCACAGCTCGGCCCAGATGGCTGGCGCTGCTCTGACTGCGGGTCGGACCTCTGACGGAGACTGGCCTCATGGACTGTTTGTCTGATGTCTCCACTTTATATACTGTACATTATGCACAACTGGAGTCACAAAGGCTCAGGTCAATAATGTGGAGTGATCTGCTGGGTCAAAAGCCTTGGTCTCATTCCAGTCATTGTTGAGGGGTGTTTTCTCCCCCACCCCCCCAAGACAGCATGCAATCCCCCTGTCTGCACTCATGCTCTGCTCTTGACTATTTCCTGCAGAGGAAACAATAGGACAATAGCAGCGAGTGTTTCAGTGGTCAGCATGAAGGAGGTGTTTGGACTTTATGATGAAATATTTTGATATGTAAAGTAGCCATCATAAGATATAAACAATGTAATACCAAAAATACCAAGGAGCTTTTGCTGAAGTATTAAAGTTTCCACTTCCCCAGAGCTGAGCATCAGAAAGTTTCTGTGTGTAAAAATTAAAATTAAAAAAGTTTGATGGTTTGTGAAGACACAAAATAAAAAAACAAAAACAAAACATGTATTAGGTTAAAACACACACATTTATAAGTTAGTAGAGAGCCAGACTGTGCATATCATTTAAAAAAACACACACAGGTAGTTCTGGAAATAAAAAAAGGGAGGAAAAACTAGTTTTTACATTAAGCTCATTAGTTATGCTACATTTGAGTTTGTTTTGGAAGTTATCTGGATAATATACATTTTCTAAAATCCTATAATAGATAGCAAATAACTGAGCCCTACATTTTTGGTAGGATATGGTTTAAAAGTCTAAATAGACAACAGTGATGCAGAGCTGCAGTATAGTCTCTACTGCACAGTGTGTACAGTGTGCACAGTATGTACAGTATGTACAGAACATCAAGACTTGCACATGAAGCATGTATATAGAAGGCCACATTCCCTGGCGTCTTATGAAACACTTCCTGAGCCTGTAAAACAGACCCATGACCTCTTATCAGCTCGGCTCCGCCTGCTGTCTTATTGGTTAGAACTTCTGCCCAGTGCTGCTGATGAATGGGGACCACAAGGCCAGTCACAGCCTCGGCAATCCACCATTGAAGAATAAAATAACAAAAAACAAGGTGATAACAACTCCGGAGCTTTTTCCTAATGAATCCACAGACAGGCTGATTAAATTCCATCACTGTTATTCATAGCCTCCTCCTCCTCCTCCTCCTCCTCCTCCTCTGTGTATTAAAAACACATTACACTCAGCAGCAGAGACAGCTGACAACTCGAGCGGTTAAATCCTTTCATGCTGGGGAGGAAATCACCTCGCAGGGTTGAAATAGCAACAAAATGTCAGATCAGATATGAGTATAAGGAATTGTGTCTGGCTCTGGATTGTGTTTTGTTCAGTCATGGGTACAATCCATGGTTTCAGGAGGTCCTGCCCCTGTCATTACAATAACGAGGCTTCACGTACTGGACGCTTTTTTTGGGTATCATATCACCAAAAGAAAACAGCCAGTTTCCTTTTGCCCTGGTGGCAGACAAAACACAACTTTTGCGTCTCTAAAAATGGTTGTTGCAGCAGAGCACGTAGAGCACAGCGCAGCAGTGCCTGAGTGGCTGGATGGCAGCAGAGTACGTGGCGACCCCTCGGATGAGCTCCGTCTGCCCTGGTGCCACCATGAGACGAGCCATGACCGGAGAGGACGTCTCTGACCCCGAGGACAATAGAAAACAGAGACACACTGAGCATTCACAAACTGGGCTTTGTGTTCCATGATGCTTCATCTGATTACATTCACAGAGGACAAACTCAGCAGTAACTCATACCAATGAGTTCCAGTCACGTCACAGGATTTGATTGTTTCTAAAAAATGACTACTGTTAAAATATACTTGTTTTTCCTATGAAGTTAATCCATTCGTGGTCCACCACTTTATCCTCACGTGAGAGTCACAGGGCTGCTGTTGTCTGTCAAATTACGATTTGGTTTAAATAATAATGTATAGTACTATTGCCCATGCTAATTTAATAGCTGTCTATAAAGAATCAAAGTTGAACTTCAACTGTGTAAGAATCAGTGACATTTAATTGTGTGTGTCAGGGAACTACAGTGGCCTTCACAGACCAGAAAGACCAAGTTTTGGCTGGTTTGGGCTACTGTAAAAAACAGGAGGGCAAGATGTCTGCCACCGTAAAGCAAGGCCCTTGCCTGAAGTAGAAATGAAAGTTTTATTCAGGAGCTTCAGAATCAAACGTTTCAATGTTAAAGCAGAACTATGCAAGATTTATACCCTAATTTAACAGACAGACTAGAGGAGCAGGAATCAAACCCACAACCTTTGAGTTGAAAGACAACTCGCTCTACCACTGAGCTACCATCATCCGTATGCATGTGATCGGGGGGGGTCAGGTAGCATGGTGGTGTTCAGGTAGCATGAAAAGCTCTCCCTGGAGCCAGCATTTGATTTGTCCATGCAGGGCTACCATACAAACATGGTGGCACAAACATGGAGGACTCCTTTGAAAAGGACCAGCTCATTATGTAACATAAAAGGGCTCATTCTATGGCAACGAAAACACAACATTCCAATAAATATTGCATAAATAATATTCCCCTCGAATCCTATTCGCTGGACTTTTACACTTCATGATTGTTATATTTACTGCCACTAGAGGTCACACTAGCACCATCATCTTAGACCACACTACTTTGCTTTAATATAAAGGAATAGGTATCTTGACCTCTTTTATTTAGTTTGTTATATGATCTTTAAATGTAAAATCTTCCTTTGCCAATTATCCACTACACAATAGCAGCCAGACAAATGTGGCAGAGGAGAAAGTACAGTATTTTACTCTGAAATTATTTATTCTGAAATTATGTAATCTAAGTAAAAAGTGGCTAAAAAGTAAAAAAAAAAAAAAAAAAAAAGGTAGCCCAAACTGAATTTACATACAATAATTTAAATATTTGTTATGTTTAAGCTCTTTTTCATCAAAGATGTCATTGCCTTTTGAGAAAAGAAAACTCCCAAAAACACAATGAGCTTTTTAAAGCATAATTTCTAATAAATGATGGGAAAAAATTTGAAGAAAATCTAAATTTAAACTGATCAAGGCTGCAGACGCCAGCAAGTTCTGACTGTTTTCACACCACCCAGCAGATTTTCCATCCTTTAATGAGTCAATATCCCTCCTTCCAAAAAATGATGGGATGGAATTTAAAAGAATGTGCACTCTGTCATTTTGGCAAAAGACTTTAAACACTGACAACTTTGCTGAGTTTGACTAAAGTGGGAAAACATTTCCTGTCCTCAGCTAATGAAGTAATTTTCCACAATTTTTCACATTGAGGTAATGACTGGAAAGAGGAGGGAGGTGAGGGTATGAAGGAAAAGTGGAGGAAAGTCAAGAGGCAGACGGCAGCAGCTGGATGACAAAGGGAACGAAGGGGGAAAATGATACAAGGAAGAAAAGACACTGCAATGCTGTGCATTTATTCTGCAAAAGATTCTTTATTTCAAGTTACTGTTGCGTATGTACAGGAAAACTATTTGTACAGAAATAGGCAAGAGTTATAAATATCAGCTGGTATCAAATTTAAAAAAAAAAAAAAAACATTTTTACACTATCTACATGTGCCACTTTGGGTTTTGTACAATATTGTCTCTTGTTGGATTGTCCATAAAGTCCATCCATCTGAGCTGCACTGCACATGCACTCACAGCAGGTACGACGCAGTGTGTCGCGGAGACAGACGTGGCATTTAAACAGTGGACTGAAGGGGCCGCCTCAGTGAAACGCCTGTGAAGGAGCCGGGATTACTGAGCCGGGCATCTCGCTGCAGTGCAGTGGCATTTCTAACAAGTCTAAGACGGTATTCTTAGTTTCTGGGTGTCTCCTTAGATATTGCAGGAAAACACACAGTCACACACTGTGGCTGAGTCACAGAAACCTGAAGCAAAAAAAAAAAAAAAAAAAAAAATATATTTATTCTTGTGAACAATCATGGCGCTGGGTGTGAACTGTGTCTTTCTTTTCTGCAAACCACCGCAAATGTAACATTTGTATATTCTGCATGGATGCGCAAATGTTTAAAATGTTACATTTAGGCAAATTCTTACATTTCATTGTCATGTCGTTTATAAAAACGACATAGATCTCAAGCACATGTGGCGAAATCGTCAAACCAGGTAGAGTGCAAACGTTGCACCTGTCAAAATATGGTTTTCTAGATTACAGTATGAGGACATTCTGTTTTTCACTCTGTGACACAGTGTGTCTTTGTGGGTATTACAGTGTTCTGAGGACATTTGGTGTGATTTCATGGATTTTACAGTGTTTTTCTGTATTATGAGGACATCCACCATGTTTTAAACCTGTAACAATTGTGTTTTCATGGCTTTTACAGCATTAAGATGACTTCAAGTGCTTTTTTTAAACCTGTTACACAAAGCGTTTATGGATTTCACAGTGTTATTAGGGCATACATTGTGTTTGCATCCTGTAACATGGAGTGTTTGTATGGATTTTACAGTCTTATGTGGACTAATAGGTTTTTCAGGATTTTACAGTGGATGAGGACGTCCACTGTCTTTAAACACTGTGAAACAGTGTGTTTGTATGGATTTTACATGAGATCATGTGGAAACCTGGTGTGTTAACACTGTGACAAGGTGTGTTTTTAAGGATTTTATGATCTTATGGGGACATGCCCAGTCTTTTTACACTGCAACATTGTGTGTGTTTTCAGACTCTAAGGAGTCAAGGGGACATGTGGTGTGTTTTTCACAATGTGACACAGAAACTTTTCTTATTCCTAACCAGTGTTTTTTGTGCCTAAACCTATGTCAGCCAAAAACACTGTCACACTGATATGCACATATGTAGAAATGTTTGCATTTGGTTCAGAAACATGAGCTCACAGGAATCAGTGGTTTGCAGAAACATACAGTGTCAGCATACCGTACGATCCTGGCGACTTGGCTAAACTAGAAATATAATCCAGTGTTCATTCATATTAGGTGTCTTTCACTTGTTAAATGTGACGTGCACTCTTCTGGTGGAAACATTTCACACTATAGTGCGCAGGATGCAGAGCAAACACTCAGACCTGACAACATTAGCACAGTTCTTGCAATTTTGGTTTCCTGAAACAGCAAATAAAAAAATATTTCCAACACATCCTGTCAAACATTGCTCAGTGACCTGTTTGTGTCACCTACAATTAGGTCCTCACCCTTTTTTTTGACACTTAAAGGGTCCACAAATGGTGTGCACCTCACCAACAAGAGAAAATAAATTAATTACCCAGTGAAACCACACAAACTGACACTAAACACGGTAACAACACGCACATGTCACGTCAGCTACGAGCCACACATCCACACAGAAGCTGCCCCTCAGACACCGTCAAGCAGGGAGAGATCACTGCTGTGACAGCAGGTGAGTCATCAGCAGCAAGTCACACATGGTCCCTGAACGACTGAGCTAAAACATTCGCAATGTGCAGAGGGTTCACTGGGTGAAGGCGAGACAAGGCTTCACCCCGCTTTTCATGTTCCATAGAAGAGACTCAATAATTCTTGGGGTAAATTTGCAATTAAAAAATAAATAAATAAATAAATAAATAAATAAAAATTCCCAGTCCAAACAGCCACAATCATCCTTCAGGCTCCTTCACTGTGCAATATCGCCCTCTTGTGAGCAAAGTGACTACTCAAGGTGAGCTCATGAATACACTCAGTTTACCCTGCAGCACACATTTAACATACAACACAAACATTTCAGTCTTTCCAAATTCACATAAAATGAGGGGTTCATTAACTTTGACCAACAAAAGTCTGGGGGGTTCTCGATGATACTGAGACAATGTGCAAATGTTACAAATGGATTATTAGAATAAACAAAATATATCTTGGCTATGATAAGAAGAAAAAAAAAAAGAATGAAAAAAGATAAATAAAGCTATAACGTGTGTGACACTTTGGCATTAAAACCTAAATCCTCTCACTCATGGGTTTGGTGCTGTGTACAAAAGGAATCTGCTTGACTATCGAAGACAGAAGAAGAAATCTGAACCTTGTTTAGAATCTGCCTTCATATCAAGCCTTCATTTTTATATGAAAACCTAACTTGTCCTGATCATTTTTGCTACAAATGCCCACACTTGTTTGTTTCCTGATTGGTTCTTATTGGACATACTTCTACTGTCTGTCAGCTACGAACAAAAGGCTTCATTAACACTTTCTTAGCGTCATGTCAGTCAATCCTGTTTTCATTGGTAGTTCTTTCTGAAACTTAAACAGGAGAAAATGTGTGCTCTGTTTGCAATGACACATGCAAGCTCAGTCTATCTGAATTGTCACATGATGCAAATTTACTTCTGATATCGAGCTGAAATTCTTGTCTGATGTAGAACAATTTTTAAAATAAAATAAAACTACTTTTGCACCTTTAATTGGCAATTATCTGAAACTGAATCAATTTCTTTTTGTTCTTGATTAATATACAATAACAGTAGTTTCAAGCACATTCCTCGTGTTTAATCCTGACTGTGTCAACTCTGTTAATACTGAACACATCCGTATCACTGAACATCGTGCTAAAAAACAACAAAAAAATAAAAATAAAAAGCACAAGGCAGGTTAAAGTCAGTGCAAAATGCAGAGTTAAAACTTAAGGAACATGGGTTAGTAAACGACATAAAGAGAAGGAGCCATAGCAATAAATGGCAAATCTGAGCAGGACAACGTGTCTGACCTTCTCGAGGGACGGACGGTTTTCTGTGAGTTAGTGAGAGTTAGGGCTGGATTTTCAATGTTCAATGAACAGAAAATCTGCAGAAAACAAACCCCTTACACTCACGCACTTTTCTTCAAAACTGATCTTAATTAAACCACAACTGAATTGAATCTGCTGAAGGAAAAACTTCATCCAACCCTTATAAGACGCAGTTGAACACTTCAGGAAATACACTTGTTCGATCAAGAGTGATCGCACTGTTGTGTCTGTGCAGCTGAAATGAGCTTGTCTTTGTCTGAAGGTTAAACCCACCAACCAGCTCTATAACACTGTTAAAGCTGCAACAACCTTGTCAATTTAACAACAGAACATAACACATCCAGTTTTATCAGGTCCTTCTCTTTGCTCTGCATTTTTAAATGGAAGTCTTTGGATTAGAATCTGAAGAAATAAACTCTCAGAAGCTGATCATACACTCAGACCTGTGATTTAGAACAATATGACATGTGATTCAAACAATATGACATAATAATTTGGGAGCATTAAAGGTGAAGATCCACCTCAAACTGAAATTACTTGATTTAATTAGCAGAGCTATTTCCCCCCCTAATTTAAATTTTGACACTGCGTTTTTTTGACCCTTCGCTGTTTGTTTTTTAATGTGCAGGGTGTGTTCTCACTTTTGGTCATAAAGATTTGTGAATATACAAAGGAGCTGGTTCTACTAGTTGGTTCCTGTTTAAGGTTTAAAACATTCTCAGGTTCTCTTCAAGACGTGTGCAAACACATACAATGACAGGGAAGCACTTCACACACTGCAAATATCTTTGACTTAAAGTGATGACGTTTCCGCCTTGAAGACCAGAAACCGTGTGACACTGACACTCATTTATAACGTAGGTCACTCCTGCCTGACACGTGTGCTGACAATTACAACAATTAGCCTCCACCTGTGCAGAAGGGAGCAAACAATCAAGGCTCATTTTAACATACATGAAATACATAAAAACACAATCTACCAGTACAAAAATGATTTATAATAGATGTTATGCAGCTCTTCTCTATATGTTTTGTATTTTGGTGGCTTTCTTAGTTTATTTTTTATTAGTTTTAGCATTATTTTTATATTATTTTTAGCATTTTATTAGTATCAGTTTATCAGTTTATTATTAGCTGCTAGTAAAATGCAGAACATATCAAGGTTGATATCTAATAAAATGAAGTCACAACAAAAATCAAATAATTCTGTAAAATTTTGAACAGAATATTCAAAAAGCACTGAACAGGTAAAAGAAATAAGAACAAATCATTGGTATATGGTATAACTAAAACAAGCCCGAATGGTTTTCAAAGGAGGCAAAAATCTGGTTTGTTTTAAAAGCTTGAAATATCCTCATACAGACAAATAAATTCCTATAAAAGGAGTGATCTCATGTCTGACTGGGAAAACATGAAATACAGAACACAGAAGAAGGATTAAACACAAAATATGAATTTGTGAATTAAAGTGATTGACCGATAGAGTTTTTAGAGTATTTATGACACGTATGATGTTAACATTTTTGTTATATAGAACACTTTCTTTGCATGTCAACCTGTCATGTTCCCCTTGATTGTTTGCTGTCTCCCAACAGGTGGAGGCTAATTGTTGTGATTGCCAGCACACGTGTCATGTCGGAGTGACCTGCATTATAAATGAGGCCAGAGTAACAGTGTCACAATGGCCTGAAGGCTAAAACGTCCTCACTTTATTTAAGAATGTATACATATGGAGCAAATTATGGAGCATAATTTTTCCCCCATTTTTAGTTTTACCCACTTTAAATATTTAAATTTTCCACTCTGCTTGTAAAATATATAAATTAAGATTTGGGGCTCCCACACAATTGCCTGACTTTTGTGAAAACATTTGTGGATGAAGTCATGACATTTGCAGCGTGACCTGGATAGTTTTATTGTTACTTTACATCCAGCTATCATTACGACTCACTGTCATTGGTTGTTACACCTCTTAGACTAATAATATAACAAGAGGATTTTGAGTCATAAGTGATCAAACGTGATCAAACGCAGTTTGCGATGTCAGGGTCAGCAGATGTTTGTTTGAGCCTTCCCGCATGCCATAGTGTCCCTGGAGCAAGACAAGACAATGAACCCAGAGCTGCCCCAGGACGTCTGTGTGAGTTACGTCTGCAAAAAAAATGCTCAAAATACAGTACAATCACTCTATGAATGTGTGTGAATGAGGCAAAAGTGTAAACAATGCTGATGGGTTGTTAAGATTAAGATAATGTCTGTCAATTCCCACACTGCTTAGCCTTTGCCTCAATTGTTGGTTCACGGTGCAAACATGTCTTGTGTCGCTCTGCATACGTCATCTGGATCATTGGGCTGATTGGTCGGAGTCTACTCACTTGCATACTGAGGTATTTTGATGACGCTGCTTGGAAGTGGGAGGTGACGACACTCCTTCCCGACTCATACTTTATCTGAAATTAGATGCGGTCAGGCATTAGCCAGGCCAGGTTGGGACAAATCTGACCAAAAATCTTTTAAGAGTAAAAGTACTGCAAACAACTGTATTTCCCAAAATGTCTCCCTTGGAGTTTTTTGGTGGTTGCCAAAAATAAATCAATATTTCAACACGACAAACCAATCTTAGCAGTGATGCTGGTTTTCTCCTCCACACCTTCAGCTCCATCAAACAGTATCTTTAATTAATACAATGTGCAAAATTCAAAGCTGTATCTTCGTCTCGGGAGTTCAGTGGTGCAGCTTTTGAGCCTGTATCTGCGTTTGCATGATGATGAGGCTGATATTTCATACTAATGAAGAGGGTGTTTCTGCTCCAGAACACTGTTGGGTCGTCACTTCCTAATCTCCTCATCATAACTCGACTTTTGTTCTCATGTGGTCATTAGATCACGATTACAGGTTGTCACAGTTGATTCACTTTTTTAAAAATTTTGCTTTGTTTTTCCCACAAGCGCAACAGAAAGGCTTCAAGAGTCAGTGCCCATGAAGGCGTCGTCGTCCCAGAAAAGGTCGTTGGCACAAAGAACTGGTGCAACTTTGGAAAACACCTGGAACATGGCTTTCAAGTTCAGAGGCTGATCTCCACCTGCCACTGCTCTGTGATTCTGGCAGTAACAGAACAGAGACACAAGGGGGCGCTCTTTCCTTTATCCAGCCCTAAAGGTCCAAAGGATCTCTGCCTCCTCCTCCTCTTCTTCTTTTTTGACACACAGGTCATGGCAAGTTACTTGAAGTCTCTGATTGGCTCAATTCATGTTGTGTGGTGTTGACATCTGTCCTTTAGCTTCACAAGGTTTTTTTTTTTTTTCTTCACAGAGTGGCCAGGATGCGTGAGAAAGATATGACAACGGAGAGAGTAGTTTGGCCCACACCGAACACCAGAGCCTCCAGTGGAGCCATGTCCTTCCCTGCCACACGGTAAACACCAGCCACTGCTGCACCTGAGGAAAATAACACATCAGCTGTGTCAAAACTACTTCAAAACTCTATTATCAAAGAAGAGGGTATGACTGTGTGCCCCACAAGTATAAAAGGGCGATTCACTTTGCTGGAAGTTCAAATCTAGAGCTGAAAACCTGTTTGGTTTAAAAATATACAGCCTAAACTGGCTGTAGTAATTACTGTGGGATCCAGCAGAGGGCGCTCTTGAGTACAGTTGGACCTTAGATCCACTTTTAATGACCTCTTGGCTCACCAGAAAAATAAACACCAAGAGAACCACCAACACTTCAAGAGAGACAAAGATATTCTTTGGAACGTCATACTGGACCATCTCCTGGACCAAGTGGTACCTTCTTCAGACAGTCTGCTGCACCTCTACCCTGTATATAATGAATTTTTGAGGTTCTTGACTCTACTGTATGATCTTAAGGGATTTAGTAAATTTTTCCCAATTTGCACTTACACAAGGTGTAAAATGCTCAAAAAACAAGCTTTATCAAAATATTCAAGCACCCATGCCTTTTTTTTTTTTTTTTTTTTTTAACATTTTGCATGACTGCATATAAACTGTATTGTACTTGTTATATGATCCACATATTTGATTTGGTTGATTAGGTTTTTGTTCATGCTGGATGCTGCTCCTGATGCAAAAGTTTCATTTATCTGGACTTAGGACTGGCATTAGGAGTACACTGGATGTGGCCCCTACATCCTGGGGCCTCAATCAATTTAGTCAAATTAACAATAAGCAATGGGGATTACCTTGTCAGGGAAACCCTAGCCCTTAAAACCTCCAGTTACAAGCCCATTTCCCTTCATCTCAACCATTGGCTGGCCCACTATACAGTATATGCCATAGGTTATTAGGCTATGGTTATTAGTCTTGGATGTTTATTGCTTGAACGCAACACCGTGCCTTAAAAATACCATCATGTTTTCCAAGTCTAGATATAAATACTTACCTTTTGTCATTATGAGACAATGGCTGAAAGGTTTTGTGCTACATAAACAAAAATAAGGCTGACTTTCTTTCAGCTCTTATCTTGTTCTGGTTGACAGGAGTCAACACAAACTCCCAACGTCCTCTTTTCTCTCCCTCCCTGTCACCTCCCTTCTTTTTCTGGACGACTGCACACTGACTGCTGTTGAAGTCGGTCTGAAAATAAAGGAGGATGAATGAAAACGGACTTACTGGTGATGACGCCTCCAGAGAGCGATGCCAGGAAACCCACAGTGACCAGCACCAGGGTGATGAGGCGGCCTCTCTTGTGGCGCTGCAGCATGACTAACATGAGCAGCCCCACCACCCCGTGGACAAAGAGCGAGGAGAAGAGGCACCACAGGAAAACCCAGTACCACATTTCTGATGAGGAGAAGAAGACACGAGACACAGCACAGGCACGATGTTTGACCAGATACACCTCTTGTCTTTCACACATTTCTGAATACACAGAAAAGTAAAATGAATAGAACATTGGTACTAACTTAAAAGGTATAGTGTGTAAAATTAAGCAGCAATTATTGCAGGTTGCAGCAGAATATCCCTTACCTTACCCAAAAGAGTTGGGGAACCTGTGAAGCCTTCATTTAGCACATGGTGGTCCAAAATGGCAGCCACCTTTCTTAGAGCTGACCCAACTCCAGATATAAATATAATGACAAACAAATATAATGACAAACAAATCATACAATCCGGTGGTTGTATAATTATGTTTAGTTATTCTACCTTCAATTACTGCCAAACGACAGTTTTAACAGTGGACTTTTAAGAATGAGACTGATTTGTCAATTATTCAGTTGACAAATAGAAAGGGAATTGACAAGCAATATTTTTCATAATATAATTTTTTAAGTGTAATTTCTGAGTTTAAAAATGCTAAAAAATATATTTGTTTCAGCTTTTCACAGGAAATTATCTGCTGCTTTTCTTGGACTTGCAGTACAGAGAATTTTAAAGCATTGTAATATAATAATAATAATAATAATAATATAAGTCACATAATAATGCAAGTACTAGATGACTTTTACTAATTATGAGTATTTTCACTATACATAAGGATTTATTTCTCCCTGGATGCTATTTCTCAGATGTAATATTCTCCTGCACCTTGGACCACTGGCAGATTTCCTGATTCATTTCACAGATTATCACATCACAAGTCTACGTATGAAGAAGATATCATCAGACCTGCACAAGTAGCTGTGAGCCAAGGAGGCTTTTCAGTCTTAAACAGCACAGTCTAAGTCAGGCTTCATCGACATCGGCAGCCCAGCATGGTGATGGAGATGAGGTGTGATGTATAAAAGTGAGCTAGACATTAAGGAGTAAATGTCTTGATGGAAAAGGCTTTAGACAAGGAGACAAGTATTTCCACAATGGAGAACTGTACGAGTTCTCAACTCCAGGTGGTGGAGCGAGTCATCTTTCAACTGTGGGTTCAATTCTGTCTCTGTTAGTCTTCATGCCTGTGTGTCCTTGGCAAGACACTTAACCCCACGTTGCTCCTGACAGCTGTGATAGAATCATTCACCGCACAGAGATGCAGGGTATGAAAGAGCGAGTGAATGGCTGAAAACTGTACTGTAAAGCAGCTTTGAGTGGGTCATCAAGACTACACAGGTGCTATATAAATACAGGCCATTTACATGCTCTACTGTGATGCCTAGTTTCACTCAAGAGTTGCTAATTTAAGACTTCCAGCTTGACAGTAGATGGTCAAAAAGAACATTTTTATATTTCATGAGCAGAACTGAAACTGGTAAATTTGTTCTACTCCCGCAATGCCAGTAATTGTAACTGTATAAATGCAAATGGAGCTCTGTGATACCTCTGTGCAATTGTACATGATCATGCATCCTACAAGGTTCTTGTGCTTATATGTAGTCCATGGGCCAGGGACCAAAACTTCTTTTGTCCACACCACTAAAGGTAGCAAAACCTAGAAATAATTTTTTAAAATGTACAGTATGTAGATGATATTTTGGCATGATGGACATTCGTGAGTGGCAGCTATGTCACAATAACTTAGAAAGTGAAAGTAAATTGCATGTTAGGAGCTGGTGCATATCCTGGTTTAGACTGATGGCTAGGACATTTTTAAATGACATAATATAGTGTTTGATATAATTTTAGAAAAGTTTCTTGACTCTCACTGAGGGCACACAGTGGACTTTTTCTCACAACAACTATGTAACTTTAGTCCTTCAAACAGTCAATGCACACATTTTTTCAAAATTTTTGCCTGAAATATGTTTTTCTTTTAACCCTGTAACACCTAGGAACATCACAGAGACAAAACCCAGAAACTCAGAACACGCACGGGACTCAAATGATTCAGGAAATGTGTCATATTGACACATTGTTGTGAGGCATAAATTAGAAGAAAGGCTCCTACATTAATCCAACTCAAGTAGTTTTTCTAAATTTATGTGAAAAATATCAAAATGTACCTGGAACTAATACACCGAGGAGTCAACACATGATTTCTGCTTCAAAACGTGTAGCTAATGTATATGAATGCATGACTTTTTTGCTGATATCCAATATGTCAATATATCGATGATGCTTGTGCCAATAGCCAATACTGATATTGATATACAGTATATTCTTTTTTTTCCCTTGCAACACACTGCAAAGTTCAGGTAGTGAAATTAACAATATTTAGCATACTCATTTGCAGCAGATGTTGATATACATTTGAAATGTGTAAAATAAATAAATATTAAAAAAATAATAATTGGAGAGGGCACCAGCATAGAAATCATGGAGGTAGCAGCATATTCAGCCACTGTTTTAGTTATTAGTCATTTCATTTGCCCATCTCTGACAATACATTTTTAAGCCAATATCTGCCCATACTGATATTATGCATCCTTAATCAGTATTGGCATCAGTCTAATACTGATCAAAATCACTGGATTGTACATCAGAGATACATCTGATATGATCCCAACAGCCTAAATATCACATGAATACTAAGAACAGATTGTAAACAAAAAACAGATTGTGGGCTGTTTTTCTTCACCATACGAGCAAAATATTTGTTACACAGTTGGAGCATTATGTTGTTGAAATGGCTCATTTTGGCTAAGTGGTAAATGCATCATCACAAATGTGTCATTAACTGCTTAGTAGATTACAACTACTTATGACTTATATTGGTATTAGTAGAGGTAGTGGGTATTGTGCTGCCTCTGCCTGTATAAATTATTTGATAGGAAACAATATCACAGGAGCTGGAGGATATCAGAGAGCTACCTCATTCTGATTCTCTCCCATTCACTTCTTCATCCCTCTTTTTTTCCCGTCTTTCTTTGTCTTTCTGGCTCAAAAGACAGAGCTTCAGCATCATCACACTTCACCAGCAAGTGATCTTTCTTTTGAACCACAGGCACCGTGGGAGCTGTAGGAGGAGCCAGCTAGAACTGAGATTATCCAACAAGAAAAGAGCTCGGCCAAGGATAACTGTGACCAA
The DNA here is from genome assembly GCA_016785285.1 of Brachirus orientalis. Taxonomy (NCBI): domain Eukaryota; kingdom Metazoa; phylum Chordata; class Actinopteri; order Pleuronectiformes; family Soleidae; genus Brachirus; species Brachirus orientalis. The sequence goes on from JAFBJR010000624.1 coordinate 1,117,781, forward strand.
TCCAGAGAAGAGGAATGTTGTGTGAAAGGACTGAGCCTGTTCTGTTTGGATGAAGCAGCATAAACAGGAAATGGGACATTGTTGTGTGGGTGTAAACACCCAAAGATCTGATCACATTACAAAGTATTCCTCAGTTCTGGAGCCCAGTGGGAAGCTCTTTAGCATCTTTCCACTTAACCTGGTTGCTCCACAGTCGACTGAGCGCCTGCATCTATTTATTTACTTATTGACCGGGTTGTTGGCTGTCGAGCCAAGAGATGCGACAGCACAGGAACACAATGGCTTTTTGTTCTGCAGGTCACACATCACAGGGCCTACACGGACGTCTTCGTACAAACATCAGCGTCCACGAGGGAGACGTCCGCGATGGGACACAGAGGAGTAGAGGACAGTGCTGTCTTTCCCTCCCTGTAATTATGCATAAACCCATGAACCAGACACTGAGTGAGGTCAACATCACTTAGGACGTTCAAAACTCTTCAACTTGTCTCAGAGGAGACATGATTAGCAGTTCACATCTTACTGTTCACATGAAGGAAACAGTCAGAAGCCACAACCTTATCTATTGATAAGGTACAGGCCAACATTGGCTTTAAAATGTGTTATCTGATCTATCTGACTAATGACTGAAACAGTAGAATGAATAGACCACTACATCCTTGACTTCTATCCTAACATCCTCCAGACTATTTACAATTAACAAAAGTAATAAATAATTTGGGTGCAGGAAAACATTATTATATTATTACCTGTATAAGTTATCAACCAAAGCATTCCCCATGTATCGGCATATTGGATATATCAACAAATAATCCAATATTGTGCCTCGCTGTCAATTAATCTGCCAGTCATTATCTTAAATAATAAGTTCATTTTGTATATAATAATATAATAAATAATTGGGGAAAATGTTAATAATGGTTGATAACCTAGAAATATTGAACTTTTAAATTGTACACAATAAAAATTGCCCCATTAGAGAAGTCGGTGTGAGAGACAACTGGCTATATTGTTTTAAATTTAGAAAAATAACATAACAGATCAAATATGAAAATAATTTCCTGGAGATCAAGTAATAAATCAATCAAATATAGATTTGATATGATTTGTAGCTGCTTTCAATTCTTAACAAAAGAATTGAAACTCAACAGAAAGTGTGAATACAACAATGTTGCTGCTAACTTTATTCTTCTGATGCGATGCAGACCTTTGTCAGTTAACCGAGTCACAGAAAACTGAAAATCTTTGGGAAAACGAGCTTCTACTTACCACTTTATTGTAATGGCAGCAAACATTTTTCTGATGACTAAATGGTCTTAATTGTTATTTTTGGCTTTTTCAGTAGAACATGATGTCCATTTGAAAATGAAGAAAATGGACAAATGAGTGTGACCCATGAGTGGACACCAGTGTGACTGACAGCTCCTGGTTGCAGGTGACGCCTCTGGACGTCCGTCAACATGGCACCGACCAAATCGTGATTCTGAACGATAGCGAAGATGTTACGACTGGTTGCCATGTTTTCAGACATTTTGAGAAGGTGATTCATCATTAGCTTCTCCCTTTAGGCATCCTGCCCTATATTGTGTCCTCTCTGTCCCACCAACTGTCCTCATGTCCTCCTTTACAACATCCATGAGCCTTCTTTTCTGAATCTTTTTTCCCCATTACCTTCTCATAAAAAGACTGAGAATGTGATCAATGGTATGTACTAATTTTATTTTGAATAATGCAAGAGTAAAATGCAAGTTACAAGATGCATGCATCAGTATTAACAGTTTATCAGTGTCCATATCACTGGAACAGGCCATGATTATGCAGAGTTTATCTTTTTCAGGTTTAACTTAGCATAAAAGGATTTCTATATTTGGTTATCTGAATGATTCTTTCCCCCTGCTGAGCACAGATGGGTAGGCTCTGACATTAACAGCTGCTGAGAATTAAATGCCAGTAAAATCTGTCTTGGGTGGATTAATGGGGGACAGTTACCTGCCAGGCTGGTGGAGGACATTTACTGTAGAGCAACACATTAATGGTTTGGTTACAGGAAACCCTGCTGCACTTTATTATGTATTACAAGCTTAATATAATGTGTGGTGTAAAGTATTAAATGAACAACTACCAAGTGAAAATTGGTCAGGTGACACATGTGAGAGGAAAACCACGGCTCGTTACATTAACGCAGGCTGACGTTGGCTGATGCTGGATGTTGGTAGAGCCGTGCAGGAGGTCTGCACGGCTCAGACAGAGCAGCTATGGGCTCGGAGATGTGCTGTGTCACTGTCAGAGAAGTGAGTGAACCCAGGCCAGAGCACCACATTAACTTCTGCTAATTCCCACCTACAGACAGAGGTCTTATATGGCTGCTTTAGAGCTGGTCTGTCAACAATAAAACAAACAAGCTCAATAGGAGATCAGGTAAAAGATTTTGATGACGCACAAAGTGGCAACAAATCTGCAGCTTGCAGATTTTAGACAGAAGTGGGACATGTCCAGTTAGTGGTGATAGAACAAACCCAGTAGTATGTTGACTTTTGATCCAAACACCAAATTGAGGATCCTACTAGCCTTTTCTCCAGTTTGTCCTGGATGATAACCTGAAGTTATCCTGATGACAGTACTGAAATGTGTGCGTCTTTTCCACTTCACTCACACTTCCATGGTTGAGAATACTGAAACACTCTGAACTGTGTGGTGTATTATATTGCTGGGGTACATTGTGAAGTTGTTACTACACTTTGGTCGCATTGTTTACAGCAAAAGAGGGAAAACTTTCAACTTTTCCACCAACCAATCAATTGGTGTTACACTGTCCTAACAAAGCTCTTGGTAAAGGCCATTCTCTCATTTGCTGCCGGTGTTCTTACCAGAAACAATGCAAACACTACATTGGCACCACTTAGCAACATTAGCATCTCTTGCTACTATGTCGGGCAGAAAAAATGCAATGCTTGTGAGACATTAAAGCACTAAAGAGTGAGCTCCATAAAGTTAACATGCTCCATAAAGTTGACAGGTCAGATTTACTACTTTCTATGGTTCCTTGGTTAACAGGGCATTAAACCTACAGGCAGCATTAAAAGATAAATGAATGGCATTTTACAAAGCATTCAAGTCTGATACTGTAATATTTGCATTTTATTTTGAATATGCATAGATGTGATATATTGATGTATCAATTATCTATAGCACCTTTTCTTTATGGGTCATGGAGAATATGGGCAAGAGGCAGGGTAATTAATAACTTAACCACATACACCTAATGTCCACACAGAAATGCCTTGGGTGGACTGAGATTTTGGTCTTTCCACTGTGAGGCACCAGTGTTACCATCCTCCAGCAACAGCTTTAGCAGTAAATGTGTCAGGGTCTGGTTCCTTTGCCTTTTATTTTGGTTGTTGGCTGGCATCTCCTGTGGTTTTTTTCCATGTGTTTTCTGTTGCAGTTGACTGGTGGGGCTCATCCTCTCATCAGCCTGCAGCTTCTTAAACGCATCAAGTCACGTCATTGTGGTGTCTCTGATCCAGATCGGGTTTTTGCTCGTGTTAATCTTCCTTTGAGAATTATTTTATGTTTTTTCTAACACCTCATTTTTCCTTTTTTTCCTAGTTATCTTGGACCTTGTGGACTTTGCCCAGCCAGCCGGCCAGTCTCTGCCCCCTTTTGTTAATTATTATTTAGCTTGGTCTTTTTCCTTTTTCGACGTCCGGACAGCCGCTCATTTGGGGTTCTATTAAGTTAACAGACTCTAATCATCACAAAATGGCTGTTTGGTGCACATCAGATGTTTTAAACCCAACAGACTTTATTGTGTCCTCCTTTTCTACCTTTTTATGGTTAGGAACCTTCAAGGTCCGACCTGTCCATTTGTGTCATTGACATCTGCCATTAGTACCACAGTTACTTCTTCAGCTAAGCCCTTAACTTGGGTGGTGCAGCAGAGAAAATGGTCCCACCCCCAAAACAGTGTATCACAAATAGTAACAGTAAAGAAATAAAAACAGTTTTCAGTATGAAGCAACATACTGCCCATCACTAGCTTAATGTCACGTAATCATGCCTATTCAAAAGCACAAATAATTATTTGCGTTTGTTCTATTTTTTGAATGTGCTTCTATAATGAGATTTTCAAGGATTTGTCTGGTGAAATATATAACTGTTCCGATTACCTACCTACCTTTCTTTATGTTTTAAGCGAAAATGACCACATTCATGCCCACTTAAAAACATTTGAAACCACGATTTGTGACAATGACTCAGGTATGGTGTGGAGTATTAGACACATACTGTTTTTTAAACCACAAGACAAACTACTGTGTGTTCTTTATGTGTTCTCCTGTGCTGAACTGAAACTGCTCCAAGTATTCAAGTTATCAACAGGAAATTCAACGGTTTAAGCAGCTCTGTGAGGTTTAAGGGAGGTCGGGTGACAGTGTCCTGAACCTCGCTCACCAAAGCCAGATGGTGTCAGCTCCTCCTCCTCGCAGGGTTCTACTCATTTGCTTCCGCAAAACTCTACATGCACTGTAGCTTCTTGCTGACTCAGCATCATCAACTACCTCTTTTTGCTTTTTTGTTCTTTGCTTGATGCGTTTCCCAACACAGGATGCCAGCTGTGCTTCATGAAGTGGCATGTGCCAAGTCAGCTATGACCACATGTCCGCCTTTGCTTCAACAGATTTTTTTATAGTTTCATATGAATAAGTCTCTTCCAAAAACATCTTCTAAAGATTAAAAAAAGCCATTTTATTATGACATTATTATTACAATATTATATTGTAAGAATAGTATACCAGATGAGTGGCACTTTCTGAGGAAGTATGGCCTTCCTGCATGGTTGATAAGACGTCTGCATGTTCCTAAATAATGACTATATTTTAACCCAAGTCATTTTATTTAAAGCCTCAACACAGCCACTTTTCTCAAAAGTGCAGTTTTACAGCCGAAGGATTAGTAATTCTTATAGTGAAATCAAAATTTGATTAAACAAACTGATAATTTAGTTCTATATTTGTTTTTATTTTTCCATGTCCTATGCAAAGAATACAATTTCATATGTTAGACCAGCATTTTCTGTGTATGTGGGTACCCGCTCTTTAAAGACGGCTATCATGACTAGGGATCCACCAATTTAAATTTCTGATTTGATTCTGAATGTTGAGATTTTAATTTTTTTCTGTAATTACATAATGGCTCCAAATATTCAGTATCAAAGTCTGCAACTAATGATTTTATATATATATATATATATATATATATATAATTGATTAATCTGTCAATTACTTTAGAGTATTTGTTTGTATTTATAAAATATCAGAAAATGTTTAAAAATGTTCTGTCTTTCTGGAACATGCAAATGATGATGTTCTCAAATGTCTTCTTTTAACTACAAAGCAAAATTGTTCAGTTTTAATGATTTCTTATGTGATACAAACCAAAAATATTCACATTTAAGAAGCTGAAAAATCTAAAAATTTCACTTTTAATTATTGAAAAAAATACTCAAACCACTTCATCAAATTTTGTAATCCAATAACTAAAAAATTGTTGCAACCCTAATCTTGCAGCAAACGTGTGCATAATCTAGCAAATATACACCCTGGACTGGTCGCCAGTCCATCACAGGGCCAACACAGGGACAAACAAGCATTCACGCTCACACCAACGGTCAATTTAGAGTGTGCAGTTAATTTAGAGTGTTCCTCCCCATTCAGACATGGGGAGAAAATGCAAACTCCATGTGGAAAGGCCTTTGTTCTGATCGGGTCACAAACCCGGGTCTTATTGCTGCAAAGGCAAAATATAGCCTATAGTCTATTCTGTTCTTGTAATCTTAACAGTAGCTATTCTACGTTCACAGATGTGGATGTATTCACAGTAGCTGCTGGTAGATTTGTGTCCCTGAGGCTAAAATCTTTTTTCCATGATGTCCCACTGGCCTCCATGCTGTCAGTGAAGGTGAGCAACTGTTTCTCAGGCTGATTCCCGGCAATGGCAGCGCACACACTCTGAAATCAGCTCTGCCGATGTGTCAGTGCCTCAGACAAGCTCACTTCAATGAAAGAAAAGAGGGATTACCCCTTTAAGGCATAGTCTGAGACTTCCATTCAAAACGCCAATGACAAAAGCATGAATTTTCACTTTAGACACCGACACCCAGTTAAAGATGAGGATAACTGATGTCTGATCACTGACCTGCAAGACAAAGGGATGGTGAAAGGATGGAGTGATGGATGGGGGGCGGGGGGTGGGCTCAACACCTCATTTACGACACAGTCAAAACACAATCACGCAGCAGAATGACTAATTAGCCGCATGGTGTGATGATTTCAACGCCAGCATGCACAGACTGCACGCGTGGACAGCGGAGTGTGGCGGCTCTGCCCTTTTGTCCCACAGCACGTGAGCCACTCAGTCACACACACACACACACACACACACACACACACACACACAGGTTTGTGATGAAGAGGATGATTTGAGTGTGAACACATGAGGAGTGACAGCACCTTTCCATCCTCCTCCTCCTCCTCCTCCTCCTCCTCCTCCCTTCATACCTGTGAAATGCTGCAGCGTCGTCCCTTGCACCCAGAGGCTCAGCACCTGCTGCACCGACAGATTGACGGAATAATCCCGGTTGGTTGTCATGGTTCTGTCCGGGCTCTCCCCGCTCTTCTTTATCGAATAGCTGTACTTGTCTTTAGACGAAGGCATGGAGGAGACCGGGGTTGGCTTCGGGATGTGAGGCGGCTTCTCCCCGGCGCGGCTCGCCTCTACCGGTGCCTCTGCTTCGGCTTGACGTCCGTCTCCGCTCCGGGAAGAAGGGAAGAAGGGCCGCTGGCTGCTCGCTTCATCCTCGGTGGAGTCGGTGTGGAGGCCATGATGGTGGAGATGAGCCGGAGTGCAGCAGCAGCAGCAGCAGCAGCAGCACACGCACCGTCCTACATCAGCTAACCCTGCTACATCACCATTAAAGGGACAGTTGCCTCTTTTTATGACGTGGATGGGGGCGTTTATTAGCCAGTTTTCCATTTAAATGTGTCACTTTTAAGCCTTCCCACTCCTCATGACTCTTATGTTTCTCAGTTTAGCATTTTTGTAAATCTTTTGTCGCTGACATTCCTGGGCTGCACACAAACGTCATTCGTTCATTGTCAGTACCGACTATAGCATTAGCAGTGTGAGCTGGTGTCGATGTAGTGGCCGGAGTTTTGCAAAAAATGCCAAGACACAGCCACAAAATGTTCCAGAGCTGGACTCTACCGTTAAAATGAAACCTGGATGTTCAGCAATTT
>JAFBJR010000624.1:1125208-1243741 GCA_016785285.1 Brachirus orientalis
AAAAACGAAGGGGGAGTTAATAAAGATTCTGGTTAAAAACATACAAAACAAGACTCGCTAAATATTAGAATTTAAAGCTCCTGAATAAAAATGTTGAAATAAATCCAGATATCTTTGTTGAGCTGAAGGATCACCTTCATCTGACAGACAGTGAGAACACAACACTGAATGTTCTGGAACATTTCTCTGAGGAGCGCAGTATTTTGAGAAGTGCCCCAGTTCACATGTTTGAGGGTGAGGCCATGTCTGACATTTGACATCTTCAGAGTCTACGATGCAAATGTTAAAAGAGTGGGATTCAAAAACCTGCAGAGTGATGAGAGAAATTCAGAAGTGCATATTTACCCATGTGCTGCATATCAAAATGACTCCAAGTCCAGAGATAGAAGCCACTATGGAATTATCTGAAAACCTACATTCTCTCGAATGTCACTAGAGGGCAACTCCACCAGTGTTGTATGCAAGCCTATAAGAAATAAATTCTTTTTCACTCAATTTAGAGAATGTGGACGCATGTGTATGTAGATGTGCTGCGAACAAGCTCTCAGTCAGGCACATCCAGCCCCATTTTTCACATATGGCTTCCTCTCATTTTAAAGGGTTGAAGCCACTAAGATTTTTGCAGCAATTTGTATATTAATGGGAACATTAATATTGTACAACACGTAATTACTGATACATATCATCATAAATGAAAAGCCCATTTTATTTAGATTGTTTCCCAGAATATATGTCTTGATGACTTTGGTAAATTAATTACATTTTAAATCCCTGTCTGAGAACCATCTGCAATACTGTACATCCAAGGCCCACATTTTGGAAAGCTCTGATCTAAACAATACATACAGTTAAACAATACAATACCATATATAATATTTACCACCTAAAGCATATCTTACCTTACTCTTTTCTATTATCACCAAAGTAGAAAAAGTATTTTTTTTGTTTAATTTTTTTGTCAGTTCAGCTGTGTAAAATGACCCCCGTTGACAGAGGTCGAGCTGCATGGGTGGAGGAGATGAAGAAGGAAGCACACCAGCGGTCACAGCAGTGGCATGAAAGAACTCTTTGACTCTCCCACAGCATCTTTGCACTGATCTGAACTGTCTCGGCTCAAAGAACAAAAGACATATTTACTGTATAGCTCTCACCACTTTAGTTTCCTGCCTGCTGATAACCACAAACACAGGCTATGAAGGTTAACTCTGCTTTAGCTTTGACCCCATGAGAATCAAACGTTGTTTATTAATGAATAAAGGGATTTTCAATCACAGGGAAAACAAACAAGTTATTAACATATATTCAGTACAGTGTAGACTTAATGAGTAGATGACTGAATGCTAAAATAAAGGTCAGACAGAATTTAGGTCAGAAACATAATTAATTATTCTTACTGAATAGGGCAGTAGACAGATTTAAATGTCATGTAAAATGTCTCCATGCTTTGAAATATTATCCCCCCCTGGAAAACCCCTTGCTTTGATCAGTGCTGTGATTCATGGAATTGGCCAGCAGGTGGTTCCCTCCCTCCATTTTTCTAATGTCTCTGTACCTTCAGTCTGAGACTATAGAGGGTTTTCTTTTGCAAAAAAAAAAAAAAAAAAAAAAAAAAATCACATCCATGTTTGAATGTTGAAAAACAATATGATAAAAAGGATATTGGGTTACAAAGTCACTGTGTTTGACCTTTACCAGCTTTTGAGACAAAATTATAGTATTGAACTCTTGACTCACTGTCATTGTCTCAATGTGTATGTCACCCAGCAAAGTCTGACTAAATGCTTTTGAACTGTCAGTCACTGTGTTTGGAGGATGAGGAATAATCTTCAAAGGACATTTGAATCCCCTCCCTTTTTTTAGGCCAAACAAATGTTTTTTTGTCTCAAATGGGGATTTTTAGGGGCAACATGAGACGTCACTTTATCCCGGACAGACTCATGCAGGCATTGTGCTCAGTCATGGAGTCAGCCTGAGGTTCTGTAAGGACCTGCAGCGTTTTGGACCTATTATCACAAGTTTGATCTCATGTACATTGAGCCTATTGTGTTAGTTCTTGCGTTGCTGTAACTGAATCTGCAAGGTGAGCTATGTGGCCATTGAAGCCATTCATCTGCGGGCGCTGTGGTCTTTCTGTCCTTCTGTCTTTCACCATGTTTTTTTTTGTATGTCCTTCACTCAAGTGAGTCATCAGTTAAGCCCCCCTCATCTGGGTAACATCACCGTCACAGTAAGGACATGAACTGGAACCAACCAGCTGTGTCATGACTCAAGGTGCAACTTTACTATTAGACATCAAATCGTTCTCCAGCTGTTTTCATTCTCTTGTTATTAGCCATATGAACATCTGTTACATTCAAGATGTGTTAAGTTGTAATACTTTGGTTTTGAAATACTTAAACGGTCCAGGGTAAGATTCAGGGAGGCTTTCCATAACTATCAATATATCAGTCACCGTTTTCACTACCTTTTATTATTTTTTTAAATGGGAATCTGTCATGTTTATCACCCACAACAATATATATATATATATATATATTACCTAAGGATCACTGTAAATTTTCTTACACACCTGTTTTGTTAAAGCACTTTTTTTAAGAAACCACAGAGGCCACTAAATCACTTAAGTGCTTTTTTAAAAAGTTAATGGCAGTGACCATAATCACAAAATAAATCTTAAACAAAGCATCTGTTGTACTTTACTGTACTGTAGCAATAAGAACTATTATATAACTAAAGCTAAACGTACTATACTATAGCTAATATGTACTATTAGCTATAAGAAACAACTTGACATTTTCTAAATGAATCCCTCTTTGTCATTTCTGGAATATTTGGAGCCTCAATCCTGTCTGTGCTTTACAACGTGACGTTAGCGACAGAAGGTGGTTAGCTTGGGTTAGCAGAAACTCTGAAAATATTACAAAAAGCTAAAAAGCTAGCCTGGCTTTATCAAAATGTAAGAAAATCCACCTCTCAGCATGTCCAGAACTTTATAATAAATGATTGTTATTCTTCCGGAAAATTAAAATGTAAAAACTAAATTACTACGAACAACTACTCCTATATGCTATCCTCCTGTCAGACCGTATGTTGTTTTGCTTATACATCTCAATTTTGGACAATTTAAATAAATGAAATAATATTATTTAATTAAATCATATTGTGTTACTTGATGCACTTCAGCTCTATTAAGGAGATTGTTTCTGAAACTGTACGTCATTTTGTTATGTTAGCTTTATGCTTAATTTAGCTTCATCTTTGCTATGCAATCAGTGTTTTTTCATTTAAGTAAGTAAGAAAGCAAATATACATTCCAGAATGGTTTTAGGTAGTTATTCTGTATATCCAATACATATGACTGGATCATGTCATGGTGTTGCACCGACTGGACTTTAATGACTTCAGTAGTCAGTAACATTTTACATTTAATTCTTGTTCGCAACTAAATAGGTAGCAACTAGTGTTGTCACTAATCTGCAGGCAGCCGAAAAACATTTACCATGTAAAGTTTTGAATGAATGTATTATGCCATGAAGAACTGGTACAATGACAGATGCCTAGTCTTGAATTGTTGGCCCATGTGATTTATTTCACACAAAGGAAAAAAAGAGAGACTCATTTCTTTGCTGCTGCATTGGTAAACAAATGTAAAAGTCAAAGAGAGTTCACGAGGGCAGGCACACTGATTCACTTTGTACTGAGAACAAGCAGCTCCCAGTGGATCATAAGCAGGGATATTGTAGCTCACCTTTGATGGCGCTCTAAAGGCAGGTGTTCACAATCACAGTTTAAACAGCAACTCTGTTTGATGTGGCACCAGGGAACAAATGAAGATTTGATCCCGCCTTGGCTCTTCATGAAAATAGCTGCACCTGAGAGACCCTAAGTTTGACCACAACCAACGCCGGCACCTACATCTGAGAAAATCTGCCCCCAGGATGCACTTGGCTTCATTCTGTCTGCAGTTTATCTTCCCTTATCTTCTCCCATCTCTTGGTGCTTCTTTTGGCATCTTATTCTTATAAGCAAATATCCTCCTCTTTTTTGTTCTTTTGGTTTCTTTTGTTTCAAGGAAAATGACAGCAACCTGAAGGATTAATGTATTAGCAGAAGCTGTTTATTTCAGCAGTTTATGTAATTAGAGGGATCTTGTCTCTTTGAAGGGTTACATCAAAAAAAGTGTTGAGTGACCACTGATGCAGCTCTTCAACTGTGGGAAACCTGGACTGAGATCCAAATTGCTTGAGGCAATGCAATTCTGATGAAAGACGACCAGACCTTAGCTTCTGGTTTGTAATGTTTTAGCTAAGGCTGATAACTCGTGCAGTGGGTGAGTCATTCGAGAAATGACGAGCTGCTTCATGTTCCTGCACGTGGCTGGATCTGGCCTATCATTGAAAAAACTTTCCCCTCAGGGAGTATTTTCTGTTTTGGACTGTGTTAATCATGAAGTGCAAGCAGCCAATTTTTCACTTTGATGGGTTTCTAATGCATAGGAGTAACAACACTACAACTACTGCTCTTGCACTTATGATAATGATGGTGCATTCATGTGCATCTCGGAAGGTCCCTTTTCCCCATGTTGTGAAGTCATTGTTTAAACTTTGGTGCGTTCATGTACTTTGAAGTTGGAATGTGGTAAAGTACATTTTAAACGTGTTGTATCTTTGTGTCTTTGTTGTATTTGTAACAACACATCTCTTTCAACAATATGTTTGCATCATAGGCGGAGATGGGGGGGCCGGGGGGGGCACTGGACCCCCCTGAAATCTGATTGGCTACCCCAGGTGCCCCCCCTCCCCAGATAATTGACATGTTTACGGCACCGCATTAGAAAAGCCAGTTGCATTTTGAAGTCTGTGACTGCTAGGTCCCTCCTGTACAGTAGATGGTGCAATGCAGGATACCAGAAGGTGCTGCAATCCACTTTACAATTAGAAGACATGGGAAAAGAAGAAAAAGAAGAAAAAGGAACCGTTCAGGAAACAGAAAAGGCTGCGCGCTCCTTGTGAAAGCTCAGCCAGAGATGGATTTTATTCTGGATTTTAAGACTGACCTATATCGGTGAGTACACGACCGCAGTTTATGCAAAAAAACGTTCATGAGTTCAATAAATTCGGTCCGCGGATCATCTGGCCAATCGTTTTTCTTTTCATAAATCAGAATGATAGATCAGAATGAAATAGATTTGGCCACCCCCTGGCCCCCCAAGGATAAAAGTCTAGCTCCGCCACTGGTTTGCATAATAGCCATGAGAGAGAGAGACAGCAATGGATCAAATGGTAAAAGGCATATACATTTATTTATACCTGTTAATTGTGTTTGGTGCTTATAAGAGATGGACACTTTACAAGTCAGCAAATTGTAAAAATTGTAACGCTTAACAAAACACAACTGAAAGGAAAACAACTAAAATGATGACTTACTTCACTTGTTTTCAGATTTACTACTAATAAATAGTTTTATTTAAACTAACTAAACATCATATTATGAAGTTAATCTGAGAAAGAAAATGTTATGCAATGCATACATTTGCAATATTGATATCAAGGCTGTGTTTATGAAATTACCACTTGGCCAATTTTGTTGTACTAAAATTTTCACCAGTGCTACAAGTTGTTCCACCTAGATGTGGCGTTCAAGTGACTCTTCCCAGCCTGGAACTTTTTTTTTTTTTCAAAAAAATCTAACACCAGGTAAATCCACGATGAACTATAACCTTTGTGATAGGCCAAAAACTGAATATGTAAATGCAGATCATAGTTTAAAGCAAGCTTTCATGCACCTCAGACTAAAGAGGCTATCGAAAAAAATGTACCATCCTACAGGCACTGATACGCATGTTAACACTTCTAATAGCAAGTGGCAGGTTCATAGTGGCAGAGCAATCGATACACAGGGCGATCGTCACGTCAAGCCTTAATCCATGACAAAGCTGAGTGTGAGCAAGCAGACTAAGACATTGGTGCAACATTCATATCTGTGCTCACTCACAATTTAAATGCTCACAATAGCCACAATTCTCTGTATTCCTGTCCATGTGCTTGTTTTAACTCTGTGGGTGCTCTCTAAAGACAGCTAAATGACACCACAAACTATCAACCCAAGTGTTGGACTGTTACGAGCTGTGTTATACACCAAACCAAAACAGATAGAGTTTGCGGGCCACAAATAACAATTTCAAATGTAAAAATAGAGACATTTTTATCAGTGAAGTCAAAATTTCAATGTGATAAGTTTCCTTAAGCTCTGATGACATAAATGGAACACACCACTGTCACGTAACATAATAAATATCTAACCTATAGCACATTTAAAGGTTGTCCACAGACCAAACCGCTAACATGGTTAAGACATGATAAACTATGTGGTAGAAAACCTAAAACTGAATACTTTAAACATAAAGCGTAAGAAAAGTATGTAAAGTATAATCGCAGATGTCTCTATACATGTTACAAATTCAAAAACAATAGTGCAACAAAGATGCAGGTTCTGTTGCTGCACTGTAAACTGTAGTCATACAGTGAAACTGCCAAAATCTGAAACTTCACTTATTTTAACTTAACTCTTCCCCAGGGGCCTATATCCATTCCAGGGTCACTATAACCCGTCTGGAGAGGAGGGGGAAGGAATACATACCAGTGGTATGTGGCTGATGCAGACAAGCTTAACACCAAACTTTCCAGGGGCGTAAATGTTCCCGGCATGTTTTGAGTCAGTCGGGCAGCCGATCCCTGCAGACCTATCAGCGTCTGGGATCTGGTTTAGCACATCCTCCTGGAGGCCAGGGGACACAACGACCCACTCAGGGTCATCTGTCAGTATCAGGACACTGAGATGCCTTCATCACTGCTCTTTTCAAAGACCTGGTAAAATGCAGTGGCCTAGTCTGTCAGTCGTTCTCAGTTCTTGACAAATGACCATTACGGCTGCTGTTGATTGAATGTCTTGGATTACAAAGAGCAGAGACCTCCAGTTAGATAAGAACCCGCATGTGTCTGTAGTAGAGGACTAAAAATGAGAATGATTGAGATGGCGGATACCTGAGTGCAGATCCCGCATCTACAGCAGAGAATGTGTCAGAGCCTCTTCAACTGAATAGACTCAATAGACAGTAGACAAACAGAGACATTGAGAGTATTGTTGTAGTCATATTATTCCTCTGCGGTTTCTCAAAGACTGAATTGTATTCATTCAAAACACAAGCTCATTTTTAAAATATAGTTTCTAATTTGAACTGGGACTGTTACAGAGAGGTTTTTTTTTTCCCTCAAAACACATTTTTTCTTTATCATAACCATTTTGGAAGGCCCCATGGTGGGGTTGTGGCCAGTACTGCAAAAAAGACCAGGGTTCGCGACCCAGTCCAATCGAGGACAAAGTTTACATGTTTTCCCCGTGTGTGTGTGGGTTTTCTCCAGGTTCTCCAGTTTTCTTCCCACAGTCAATAAATATGCAGAAGTTTATTGGACACTCTAATTTGACTGTAGGTGTGAATGTGAGAGTGAATGTTTGTTCATCTCTGTGTGTTTGCCCTGCGATGGACCGGTGCCTTGTCCAGGGTGTACCCAGCCTTTGGCTACAGCTCCCCACAACCCCTATGTGGAGGATAAAGTGGTAGACAGTGAGTGAATGAATACTTCAGAATTATACTGATATTATATTCTGTGTTAGCTCTTGTAGACTTGCGGGGGGGGGGGGGGGGAATTCGGGGGGGGGGTAATTCTGACAGGGGGAGCCTGTCAGAATAAAAGCCTTCATCATGCAACTTCCTGCCTGCCTTTTCCAACAAGAGGAGGTGTCTGGATATGACACACACACACACACACACACACACACTGTGGTTGTGTTGCTTAACCAGTCGTAGTAAAGCGTATGACTTCATACTAATGTTTATACATAACTGCACCATACGTTTTCCATTGAATTCATTACCCAGGATGAGTCATGCTTAAAGACGGCAGTGGTCAGAGACTAAACAAACTGCTCAGAGATCTGATCTCATTGGGGGGAGTTTGAATGTGTCACTATGGCCATTATCCCCATACTTTGCCCTTTTAATTCTCAAAACACATGAATACTGTCAGCCTGAACCCCAGTTCAAAGACAAAGTCCTGCACAGGATAATCAAATGATTCAAACAGCTCAGTGGTCAGGAATGTGCTTACATTACCAGGAAAACAAACCTATATCACAGACACTGTTATTTGCTGTAAAGACCAAACAGACATAATTTATACGGTTAGAAATTTCAACTGTATTATTATTTGGTCAGTGTCATAAAGACACTGTAGTAGCAAGACATTGGAAATGACACTGGTACTTTGACACTGCAATAGATGCAGGTTTTGATCAGCTTTGATGGAACAATCTCGCCAAGGTAAACACTTAAAACAAGACTGATAAAGTAGTAGATGGAACAATTAATATATTTTAATAACTTAAATCAACACAAAATCAATACTGAACACAACAAAAAGGCCTGAGGCAACTGAAGAACTAACATGGTGTTGTAGAGAGATAGATATACTTTATTAATCCCAAGCTGGGAAATTGCAGAAGCATTGTGATGCGTTGGCCGGGAATCGAACCCAGGTCAACTGCTTGGAAGGCAGCTATGCTTACCACTATACCACCAACGCCAACAAAGGGTATGAACACCTGGACAGGTGTAACTCGCCTCCACCTGCAATACACCTTGTGGCAATTTAATGGTACTGGAGTTCATTATTTCCACCAAACGTTATGTTTTTGTTAGTGTTTGTTTTTGTCTGTCTGTCTGTCTGTTAGCAAAATAACTCAAATAGTTATGGACAGATTTTGATGAGATTTTCAGGAAAGGTGTATAATGGGACAAAGAACAGATTATTAGATTTTGGTGGTGATCCAGATCACCATCTGGATCCAGGAATTTTTTGAAAGACTCTTTATCATTGCTTGGCGGAGGTCTGCCCTTTTTCTCTGAGTGCTTCTAGTGTTGACATATAATCTATGAGTGACAGCAAGACTTACTATATAGGACCAGTATAAGATTACACTGTACATTCAGTTTTGACAATTAAGCTGACTAGTTCAGCTTTAAGAGTGGAAAATGCACGGCAATGAAATATTCCTCTCGCTGAATTGATTTCCTTGACAGACCTGTAATCAGCCCCATGCATGCCTGGACAGTTCAGTTCAGAGGGGGGGAGTCCTGGGGCAGGTGGAGCATCTAATCCCAGCAGCGACGAGGATTTGCTCGAGCAGGAGAGAAGAGAGCCGACCCTGCTCACTATTCAACATAATTCAAGAAAAGCTCAGAGGGGCAGCGGTGTGTGGCTGTGGGCGAAGATAGACGGCTGTTTTGACAGATGTGCACATCTATTTATCAAGTCTACAATAAATCTTCGCCCACAGCAAAACAGCAGTATCTAGTCAGACAGCTACCTTTTTATCTCAAAGACACATTAAAAGAAATAAATCTAACCAGAATCTTGTTGTTGGTGTGACTTGATTCACATGTTAATCTTAACTAAGAGAAACCTGAGATGAGGTGTTTCTGCGTAAGGTGCCTTTGTCTGAGGTCAAATTACACCTTTACCTGGGATTTCATGAGACTTGAGAGCATACAGTGTTTTAGGACAATAAACCTTAAAAATCTCTCTACACTGGAATACTTTGTTTGCAAAACGTCAATGTCAGGCACAGAGAGGCATGTACTAACTGGACAAACATCCTTAGCAAACCTCACACCATATAAGGCTGCTGTACAAGCGTCATTGCATAACAAGAGTGAACCTCAGAATTGCCCAATACCTGCAAAAACAGTCCGAGAAAAGACTAGGAACACATTTCAGACTGTCGGCACATTAACTCCACTCGTTCATTGGTGTTTGTTTTGCAGAATGAAAAACTACTCCAGTGCAAAAATCATTTTTCTTCGGTTTTCGGGCCCACAGAGCTGATGTCACTGAAAATTACAGGGCATCACCACCAACCTGGATACACAGCAAAGACAAACAAAAACCATGTTCACTTACATAGCTACATTGCTATTTGTTGACACTGGATTATTTTCTGTTCCTCTCTCAAAACAGACAAAATTAGCAGCTGTGATTAGTAGTAAGTTTTTATGATTTATATGGATGGTTAAAATAACAAAATAAGTGTTTCCACTTTTCACAGGTTGTAAAAAGCAGTAGAGAGCGAAAAAAATGCTGGAAACTATTTTTGGTTGCTATGTCCTCCAAGTGCTATAAAAAGCAGTCTGAGCATTTCATGACACATGGAAAGAAACAATACAGTGTTGATAGGATGACAGAGACGTGTGTCAGTTTCCTGAGAAGTTCCGAGCTACAATGCGGTTTTTAAGATTTAAACATCTGGACTTAATTTTGGTCCACATTTCACGGTGTTTTTCTACAGTATTTGAATGTTATGGTGTTCTTACCGTACTCTGCAACAGTACAAGAGAAATGACTAAGATCCTAAAACCATGACATGACAACTCAGCTCAACTCACATGGACAGATTTTCACCACACCTGGTGAGAATGTTCGATTCAGGGTTACCTCCTAAGAATTAACATTGGAGCTCATCAGTGGTGTGCACAGATATTTCAAGTACAAGGGGCTTTCAAGTGACCTTGTTGTGAGGCAATAATGATAGCCACTTCCCAGCCATGTGCCTCCACATAATTATTCGAGTGACAAGTGGCCTACTTGCCACTATTCTTCAATTTAGGGCTTTAGGCCTAAATTAAAAAAAATTAGGCTACTGGCCACATGGAAATGTTCCTTTTCCTAGATATCTTTTCAAATACTATTTGTTGCTACAATATATAGGGGTTTTGGAAGAAAGTAGGTACCCCCAGCCCAGAACATATGTTATTTACTCAAATATATGTGAGAACTTCCTTAAATTTTATATTTGACAGACTTTTCTGTACATGGTAACACCAAATTTAAGAAGGTTCATTATACAAACCCCAGTTTCAAAAAAGTTGGCACACTGTGAAAAATGTAAATAAAAACAGAATGCAATGATTTGCAAATCACATGAACCCATATTTTATTCCTAATAGAATATAAAAAACATATGTTCAAACTGAGACATTTTACCATTTCATGAACAATATTAGCTCATTTTGAATTGGACTGCAGCAGCACATCAATCTGATCCAAAAAGTTGGATCAGATTGATGTTTAACATTGCGTAGCATCTTCTCTTCTTTTAACAACTGTCTGTAAACATCTGGAAAGTGAGGAGACCAGTTGCTGGAGTTTTAGGAAAGGAATGTTGTCCCATTCTTGTCTGATGGAGGATTCTAGCTGCCCAGCAGTCCTGGACCTTTGTTGCTGCATATTTCGTTTCATGATGCTCCAAATGTTTTCTATTGGTGAAAGGTCTGGACTGCAGGCAGGACAGTTCAGCACTTGGACTCTTCTCCTGTGATGCCATGCTGTTGTGATAGATGCAGTATGTGGTTTAACATTGTCTTGCTGAAATATACAAGGTCATCCCTGAAAGAGACATTGTCTATATGGGAGCATATGTTGCTCTAAAACCTTTTCAGCATTGATGGTGAAAAGGTTTTAGCACTGATGGTGTCTTTCCAGATGTGTCAGTTGCCAATGCCATAGGCACGAATGCAACTCTATACTATCAGAGATGCAGGCGTTTGAACTGTCCACTGATAACAGACTGGATGGTCCCTTTCCTCTTTTTCAAATTTTCATTCATCTGACCACACAACAGTTTTTCATTTTGCCTCAAACCATTTTAAATGAGCTTTGATCCGGAGAAGACAGCAGAGTTTCTGAATCATGTTCATATATGGCTTCTTCTTTACATGATACAGCTTTAACTTGCATTTGGTTGGTTTGGTTCTGGTCTGGACAGGCCTGGCCCCTTCTTGGCTGGGGATTGGGGCAGGATGGGGGAGTGTGGGGCTGCCAGTCAGGAAGCTGGCATCCTACACAGGTGGTTGCTCCTTCTCACCCCCTGTGTAGCCATCCCAGGATTGGTACATCTCACACATACACACAGGGTATTGGGGGAGATGCGGTCAGGCCAGTAGGGGCACCACAGGGTGGCTTTACTCCCCATCGTCTCCCCTGTCGGGCGGCTGCTATCCCTCAGTTGTTATTGCACGATAGACACTAGGGTCTGGGGGGTGGGATGGGGCATGTCAATAGCTCCACTGTCTGCCAGCAGTGCGGGGTCTGTGCCACATTCCCTTGCTCTATCGGGGGGGAGGGTCAGTGGCCCATCATGATGCAGCTCTCCAGGGGTGCTATGATGGGTGGCAATCTGCTTGCTCAGCGGATGCCAACAATGGGCACTTGGGCCCCTGAATGGGGGGTGGGATCTGTGCCTGGACACTGCAGGGTCGGACACTGCAGGGTCGGACACTGCAGGGTCGGACGTGGCGGGCCCTTAGACCCCTGGCCCTTCCCTGTACTTAGGGATCTGGCCGCTGGCCAGCTCGGAGATCTGCCGGTCTCCTGTCCCCTTTGGGACCCCTCGGCTGGGGTCTTCCGTAGGCCTTCGCCTGCTCCCTGGGGGGGGTGGGGGGGGGGGGGGGGGGGGGGGGGGGGCACGTGGCTAGCCTTGGGGTGGCCATGGTGGGCTCTGCCCCGCTCCCTCGATGGGCTGCCTCCTGCAGGCTGGCCCCTAATCGGGGGTCTGAGTGGGTGCTGGGTGCAGGGATCTTGTGCCCCCCAGGCTCTGCCCGGATGCAGGGTCTCTTGGCCAGTGTCCGTGGTCCTGCCGCCTCCTGCCATAGGGGGCTGACCCTGGGTAGGGGGCTGACCCTGGGTAGGGGGCTGACCCTGGGTAGGGGGCTTCTGTCTGGTATCCTCCTGCCTGGCCATCTGGGGGTGGACGGGTAGCTATCCTTGGGGCAGTGCCCCGTGTGGCTGCTGGATGCTCTATGCGTCTGGATCCCTTATCAGCCTGCTGCTGGGGGACAGGCTGGGCATGGGTGCGATCCCCCACTCAGATTCCAAAGCACATCCAATGACAACCCGTACACATATAAACTGTTGCGCGCGCTCACACATAAACTGACATACACACATCTCGCTACTTAAGATTTCAACTCAAACGATAGCTGTTGTGGACTCGGTCATCTTTTTCTCCATGTGGTTGTTAACAATTACTGCATTTACTATTAATTACTATAAATGTACACTTTCAATTATAATATCAGTGTTGTTACTATGTTATGTTATGTTATGTTATGTTATGTTATGTTATGTTATGTTATGTTATGTTATGTTATGTTATGTTATCCTGTACTGTGTTATTGTCCCCCCCGTCCCGTCCCGTCCGGTCCGGTCCCCCCCACAACACACAGCAAAGAAAAACAGATAAATAAGAATAAATACAATAATAAGTTCATAGATAAATAACAGGGCGAGTATAAACAGATGCGCATCTGGCTTTTCTTGGACATAAGTTGACAGTTTTAAGAAAAGATGACAGTTCAGTGAAGACTGATTTAGAGCTTTTGGCATTGACAGTCTGCTTTAAGATTCTGACATTATCAGAAATGTAGGGAAAGTTCCCACAGTGTGTGAACAGTTATGATCCAGGTCTGGAACACAGCATTCACTGGCCAGTACAGCATAATAACTTTCATTGTTGAATACGTGACTGCAGTCTGCAGTACAAGTTTCACATCTGGGAGAATAAAAAAAAAAATTACAATAAAAATGTAACTTAACCTGAGAAGTTAATAGAAAAGGGCAGGAAATTTACACATACATGGAAGAAAGTGATTTTCTTGAATTTTTCAGACTATAAAGGTGAATAGATGATGCAGTAAACAAATCTTAATAGGAAAATAAGATTTATTTCACATGGTTTATATGACATTTGATTTTGCAATAAAAACTGGCATATATATATATATATATATATATATATATATGCCAGTTAACCACAGACTCTTCTCAGACAGTGAAAGAATGACATGCTATGTGTGTATTGGACACTTTTGTGTTTAACATACTATTTTAAAAGATTAGTTTTTGAGTAGATAGTAGTTAATCCTTTATGTGTTTACAAAACATGTGCTATCTGCTCTTTATAGCTGCCGAGTCTTCAAAGTGCACAGAGGAACATTCATTGTGAGTGAATGAGATCTTTGTGGTTTTCATGCTTGTACTTGTTCTTCGGGTTTCCCTCCTCCTTTCTGTTTCTTTCCCTATTTAATATATAATAACGGATAGGATGAACAACAGATGCCCTCCCTCTCACTTTGCACTGTATCAGTATGTGTGTGCTGGCAGCTGAGGTGCAGTAGGTCATTATGCGTCCTGGCTCAGCGGCCTTGATGGGTCACAGTTCAGCGGTGGAGCTTCAAATGAGGAGGAAGGAAGGAAGACCTGATAGGATGGCTGCTTCTTCCATCTGCAGTACCTGGTGGCTGCTCTACCGCTGACACTGCTTCAGTGCCTTTCATCAAACAGCACAAAGTGTCCATGGAAACCTCACCTTTAAAGAGGCAACAGACAACGTTCTTGTTCAACGTTCTGGCAGAACAAATCCTTTTTGTGTGTCGCATATAAAACGACACCTGGCAGTTTTGTGCAGCCATGCTGTGACGATCCCGTAGAGTCACGTTGAGTAGAGCTGAGTAGTGCATGAACTGTATAGTGGAAAAGTGCCAAAAAATTTAAAATGAAAATCCCGGGTTAGGGTTAGAATATCATGTGACTTCAATGTTTAAAATTCTTTAATTAGATTAGAGATTGCTGATTTGCTCTGTAGACTTAGGTGCAGGAGAGGTAGTGGTTTCCCGGAAAAGACTAACAGTGAGATATAAAATACCAAAATAAAGGACACAGGACACAAATGAACATAATTAGACAGTATGAAACAAAGGGAAAAAAGCATGACATTAATATTTTTTTATAAAAACGTACAGGCCAATATAAACAACAAACCAAGACAATGAGGCTGTGTTGAATTAAGGTGAAAAGAGCAGCTCCATGTGCTAAAGCAATCGTCAGCAAATGCTGCCTGCATTAATATTAATAATTAATTTAAAAAAAATTGTTTGCTTTTCTTCACAGAAATGATAAGTAATGTAGAATGAATTCAGAGTCTTTATTTTGAAACAAAGATGAACTAAGTCAAAGAGCAGTTTAAGACACATGGTGAATTTTAGTAACTTTTTTAAACTAAAACATCTTTTTAATTTTTTCTGCAATATTGAATACCTAAAAGGTCACACAGAATGGTAAATTTTGAACCAAAAATTTAGATTACTGATGTCTACTCAGATAAATTAAATAATATTTCTAGTCAAAAACCTCATAGACTCTTCAGATGAAGCCAGTTTATTGCTGCTCTCGAGCAGTTTTTGAGCTAATGCCCGCCCCCAGAACACTGAGTCTCTTGTGATTGGCCAGCTACCAAGAGCATTCCCACTTACTTGTGACTGGCCAGCTACGAGCAGACTGAACCGCAGGAGTGTCAGTTTGAGTTTGGTTTAATTTACCCTAGTGTGGAAAATACATCCATCCATCCATCTGATCGGCATCCTCCCCCACCATCGAAGCCAACTCACCACCAGGTGGTGATCAGTTGACAGCTCAGGCCCTCTCTTCACCCGAGTGTCCAAGACATGTGGTCGCAGGTCAGACGATACGACTACGAAGTCGATTGTCGACCTGTGACTGAGGGCATCCTGATGCCAAGTGTACATGTGGATACCCTTATGCCTGAACATGGTGTTTGTTATGGACAATCCACAATGAGCACAGAAGTCCAATAACAAAGCACCACTCAGGTTTAGATCTAGGGGGCGTTCCTCCCAATCACACCCCTCCAGGTCTCACTGTCATTGCCCATGTGAGCAATGAAGTCTCCCAGCAAAATGAGGGAATCCCCAGTAGGAGCACCTTCCAGCACTCCCTCCAGACACTCCAGAAAGGTACTCTGAGCTGCAGTTTGATGCATAAGCACAAACAACAGTCAGGACCTGTCCCCCCCATCTGAAGGCGGAGGAAGGCTACCTTCTCGTCCACCAGCGTGAACTCCAATGTACAGGCCCCAGGCTAGGGGCAATAAGATTGCTCACACCAGCTCGGCGCCTCTCACCAGGGGCAAATCCAGAGTGGAAGAATCCAACCCCTCTTGAGAAGACTGGTTCCAGAACCCAAGCTGTGTGTCGAGGTGAGCCCAACTATATCTAGTCGGCCAGGCCCCATAGGTGTAGGCCCGGCCATCAGGCACTTGCCATCGTGCCCCACCCCAAGGCTTGGCCCAAGGTCTTGGTGAACTGCTCTTTGTCCAGTCCCTCACCTAGGACCTGTTTGTCTTGGGTAACCCTACCAGGGGCATAAAGCCCCCGACAACTGAGCTCCTAGAATCATTGGGACACGCAAACCCCTCCACCACGTTAAAGTGGCGGCTCTAGGAGGAGGTAGAAAATACAAAATAACAATATTATGGATAATTGAAAATAAACAATTTGAGTATAAGTTGTTCCCTATTCAAAAGTAATACACACCGATCTCTGCCTGCCGCAGTCAGTAGTTAGCATAGGAACACTTGTGCTAACCCGAGCCAAAAGACACTCGCCGACATGTAAATGCACACGGTTCCGCACAGGTCATGCAGCAGTTTGCTTGTAAACAGCATCACATGGAGCTGAGACAAACATTCACTCTCACTCACTCATTTTCTACCACTGCTGAGACAAACAGAAAAGGAGAACACACACACTGCCTTTCAAATGAGACTGCAATTAGCTGTCATAAACTATTGCTATACAAGACAAGAAGCAATCAAGGCACAAAGACATTATTACTTCATTTGGAAATACTTTCATTACCTTCATGAAATCCAATACGGATTGTTGGAGCCACTTCCTGCTGATGAGTCCTGTGTTGTTTTGCCCAAAGTTTGTATAACTATTCACTTCAAAGTGAATCCTACAAACAAACAGCATTTCAGGAAGCTTAGCAGGGATATTACTATCAAAAATGAAAGATATCCACTCTGCTCTTTGTTCCTCATTAGAAGGGAGGCTATGAAGGGCCTGGTGTTGTTTTTGACAACCAGCAACAGAGCAACAATGAACTGAACCTTTCTTCTGAGACATGTTGCTCTCAACAGATACAACAGTTGTAATGGCTGAAGCAATTCAGCTACTTCTTCTTCAGGTTGAATGTTCACGCCCATGACCGGGAGTAGCTGTTGGGGGAGTGTTCGTTGCACAGCAAATGTGCTAGTTGCGCAACTAAATTGGACTTTTCAAAACCGTTTGCTCGAGCACAGGTAAACAGAAGCCCTTCTTTCTCAAAAGTGGCTGAAGTGTTTATTGTGACACTTCAGTGATGTTTAGATACGGGAGGGACACGGGGACACACCAAAAAACTTCAGACTTTTGATTTTTCAGTGAATGTCCTCATTAAGATTAGAAGGGTTGTCCTGATGGTTTTACCCGATGAAGATATGTTGCGTTGGCCCCATATTGAGTTGTTTCGAAAAAATATAAGCTTTAGGCCAAATTTACTTGCTGACCCCTGACCTGGAGGGAGGCTTTGCAATAGGGTTATTTTCAGGGGCCATTAATGTAATATAAAAACCTTTTCCATTTCTAAATAATATTGTCCCATCTAACCCAGCAGAGAAAAGGAAATGTCATATACTGTCAGTCCAGAAAATAATGAGCAGCCCTCTTCATGATAGCTGTCTGGACCCATTCATTATAATTTGGGGGAATGGTGTCTTTCAAGATGGACGGGCTGGCAAACATATTCTTAAAATATTGTTGAGTATTGTAGAAGCAGGTATAGAATTTACTGGGTGAGCTTTTTGTAGCTAAAATCTATTTTTCCTTCTGTCCATACTGGCAGCCAAGTTATTAGTTAAAGTCAGTGTTGGTAATATGTCAATAGCTTATACAACTGTACTTCTAAAACACCTGAACTACTCTACTTACGACCAGGAGATGAGATTGAACAATATTTCTCTGGTGATCCTGCCTACTGCAGCTTTTATGATGTTTTCATGCACACCAAAGATGAAAAAAACACCACTACATTTCCACATTCCTCCTCTGACAGTATTGGAAATGCATATCAGGCACAGTGGGTCTGTTTGGACAAGATGCAGCATACCAGGGGCTGGAACTGGGGTTGGAGGATAGATTTTGGTTTGTATATGTGTGTTTGAATAGAGACATTCCTCAGGATAAAACCGCCCACTTCACCATCTGATATGTTTAGCAGAGTTGCCCCATCTCAAAGTGCCCAGAATGCTGTGTATTTTCTTGATCCAGACTGAGCTCAAAGGGAAGGCATGCAGGCCTGATCCACGCTTAAAAGCTGTGGTGGATAAAAGCCAGTCAAACGAAGAGGTTCGTTGCCACAGAAAGTCAGTGTGTTCACCTGCATGTGCAGCATGTTTGCACATCTTCTTTTCAGTCCCCATCTGAGTCAGGAAGGCCACAGTGACTCAGCTTCCGAGATAAGTATTTGGTCTTTGAACATCTTCAAAGAGCAAAACCTCAGCTGGTGGGAGACGGTTCATGAGGATCCCTTGAAGTGGGTCAGGCACTCATGTTTTCCTGTGAGGTTACAGAGCTTTCCTCTGTGCCAGAAGAGTTCATTTGTATTCCAGACTAAAGCTGGTATGTGTATGGAGAACTAATGTATTTTGACTACTGATGAAAGCAACCGATTTGGTTTGGTTTCATGTTACACCAGTATTTACTCTTGTTTAGTCATGATAGTCATTTCAAATCAACTTAAAACTGTAAACAAGAGGACAGTGAAGAGTTATCCTTCCTTCCATCCATCCATCCACATTAGAGCCAGTCCCAGCTGACAGCTGACAGAATAGCAGCAGAATATCTGGAACATTCAAGCGAGATGTGGTTTGACCATGCAGGAGCTAGAACATTTGCCTGCTTGAAGTTTTTCCTGCAATGTTCTCATATGGGCTCAGTCTGACATTGTATGGATATTTGACTTATATGCTGGCAGTAAAATTCAATTCAATTCAATTTTATTTATATAGCGCCAAATCACAACATGCATTATCTCAGGGCACTGTACATCGTAAGGCCAAAACCTTTACAATATTACAGAGAGAAAAGAAACCCAACAGTTCACACAATGAGCAAACACTAGGGGGCAGTGGAGAGAAAAAACTCCCTTTTAACAGGAAGAAATCTCTGACAGAACCAGACTCAAAGATGTGCGGTCATCTGCCTCGACCGGTTGGGGTGAGAGGAAAATAGGGGACAGAGGAGAGGTGGGGGACAGAAAGGGGGGAGAGAAAGAAAAAGACAAAAGAGAGCAAATATACAACAGTTGTATCAAGTTTAGAGTCAGTTATGTCATGTTTATAGAACTACAGTGTCATTTATACAAGCAGCAGCAAACATTATTGATAAGAAACTATACTGATGAACTTTTAATCAGAGCATAGTAACAATGACAGCTGTATTATTGTTACTGATAATAATAATAATAATAATAATAATAATAATAATAGTTGCAGGCAATGTCTGGCAAGTCTTTTACAGACATTTGAGTTCTTATATTGAGGACAATTTTAGGGAAATGCCTGGATTCCAGTGCAGGTGTAAACAGACAAACAACTAAACAACAAAATCTCCAGTTCACCTGACCCCAATCTATATGAGTTTGGATTGTGTAAAAAAAACTCACACAGTCGCTGGGTGAAAATAAAAAACTTCCCAGAAATGTCCCTAAATGTGCTTTGTCGTCAATGAGTTGAAACCATGTCCTGTTTTGGCTCAAGTCTTACCTATTGAGTATTTTTGTATCTGACCACGATACGAGCCACAGAAGACACCAAAAAAAACAAAAAAAAAAACCTTAACAATGAGTGAAAAAAACCCCTCAAACATTTGGCCATCAATGTAAACAAAAGAAGAAAGCCCACAAGAACCTGAATCTTGCTGTTACTAGGTTTAACACAGCAACTGCAACAGTAATTACCTGCCCAAATGCCCATAATAACAGGGTTCCCTTTTAAAATTGCCCGCTCACATCCAAAGAAGGATCCACCCTCATCCTAACTCTGAAGCTGAAGCCGCAGAGCTCTCACCAGCTAGGCCCCATGGAAAAATTAAACTGGACACAGAGAGGAAGCACAGCTCTGTGGTCATGGCAGGGGCAAATGATTGGATAAACATACAGCAAAGTCTCAAACTGATTCACTCTGTGCCCAGTGGTGATGTGATGAAAGGCAGCAGTGCATTTGGATGCAGAGGGCACATACTGTTCTTTAAAGCCCCTGGAGTGTTATACCTCATTCATACTGGTCAAAAAAACTTTTTTAATGTTTTGTTTCAAATCTGCTGAACTTGCTTCTGTACATGTGACACCTACTGCTCGTCTGTCCGCCCTGGAAGAGGGATCCCTCCTGTGTGGCTCTTCCTGAGGTTTCTCTGAGGGTTTTTTTTCCCCCCCTGTATGGTTTTCATTTTTCCTCACTCAGTGTGAGGGTCTAAGGAAAGAGGGTGTCACTTTCTGTACAGACTGTAAAGCCTTTCAAGGTAAATAAGTTTAAATTGTACAGCACTTTGGTCAAATGTGTGGTTTTTAAAGTGCTTTATGAATAAAGTTGGATTGGAAATGACTCTACAATGCCGGTTGTTATCAGTCTCCAATTGGCATCAGACCAGGGTGAAAATGCTAATTTCCTCTTTCTTTGCTCCATTTTTGCCATTGATTCCAGCACAATGCTACACCACACATTCATCTTTTCTTCTACTCTTCGCCTTTAGCATAGCCAATAGCATAGCGGTTAACATCTTACTTTTGAAATTTAGGTCAGCACTCAATATGATCTATTTGTTTGATTCAGATCTTTAACAGTTGATTAGGAGAATATATATAATATGCAATACAGTAACCATGTTGTCACTGAGAGCTATGGAGTTGTTATTATCTTCTTCTTCTTCCTCCAACTTGTTTGGTTTCCAGCATGTCTGTGCAGCCCGTTCTCATTCCGAGAGCTTCATGTGCGGTCACTTCCTCACATCCCTCAGCGTCGCCGTACAGACATACAGGGTACCCTTCCTAACCGTAACCTCAGTCCTGTCCTGCTCCCTAACCTCATACTCTGTCTTATTTTACTGCTGCTAGTTGCTCTGAGTGTCTGTGGGTTGACATTGAAAGCCCAGGGGCTCTAATTTCTGTGTGGAAGAGGCATTACAGAGAACTGAAAATGACGTATATCTGAGGAGAGCAGGCCACTCAGCCAGTGACATCCTCTAACACTGTTTATCAAAAACAGGCCTGATTATCCAGGCCGCTCCTCCTGCATGAGCTATTTCAGTCCACAATGAGCAGGTGACTTGAGTTGAAGCAAACTGGGTCAATGTGGTCACACGTCATTCAACCTGAGCGTGGTGCAGCTATAGCAGCTCTCATTTTTCAATTACTGCCAATCATTAGTGTGTTAGTTCCTGGCTGACTCTGTAGCCAGCTGTGTTCCTGAAATGATCAATGTGCTGCTGCTGTTTAGCTCAGTGTGTGTGTGTGTGTGTGTGTGTGTGTGTGTGTGTGTGCTCGGTGCATCGGAAGACAAAGTCTCAAGGGACACGTGCGAACCATTATGTCCATCACAGCTGGATACAGACGCTTTGAAGTGGATTATTCTAGGAGCCACAGAAAATACATTAACATTTATTGTTGTTTTTGTTTGCCTCCCTATTTGACCACAAATACAAACTAAACAAAATAAATATTGTATATAAATATATACATTTAGAACTAAGTCAATATCACTCATTGGTCACTTTATTAGGTACAGAGGACAAGGAGGAACAAGCCAAATCAAATATTATTTAAAGGCAGAAACCTTACAATATTACAGAGGAGTTTACACAATGAGCAAGCACTTGCTGTCAGTGGGGAGAAAAAAAACTCAACTTTAATAGGAAGAAATCTCTGACAGAATCAGACAGAGATGTGCAGCATCTGCTTTGGCCAGTTGGGGTGAAAGGAAAATAGGGGACGCGATTAGTGAACCTGATGCAGCTGCGCTTATAGAGATTCAGCCACTCTCTGACCCTACCACTATAATGAACAAATATACAGAAACATGGTAATCAGATCTAATGATCAGGATAGCTCTCACAATTATAATGTGAGTTATACAAGCTGTAGCAGGAATTGAAAGCATCACAACTGGATCTGGATCCTGCAGCCCAAGAGTCACAGGTCCCTGCAGAGTGAGGACTGGCATGTATGCTGCATCTTGGTGTATGTTCACAAATGGTCTTCTGCATACTATTCCGCATATTCTCTCACAGTGAACCAGTTTGTCATTCTCCTGCTCACTGGATATCTGCTTATCTTCAATTTTAATGGTGGCTCTGCCTCAAAATCAAGTTCAAATCAAGTTTGTGACAAAATCCTCTTTACAACTCAACCCAGAAACTTTTAAAACCTTTAACACTGGCCTCTTTACTATTGATCATCTATGGCCCCTCCCACCACAGCACTTGTGCAGTCCTGTCTATTAGCTTTGAGATTCTCCTCTTTCATGCTTTTTATGAGTCCATCCTTCAGGACTCAATCAGATGAAGCTGAGAAATCTCAACTATGCACTCGTGTCAGTTCTAAGCTAAAAAAACAGGCGAACATGGCTCTTTGGGAAGAAGGAGTATTATATGTGTCATAGATACTTTTCTGTACAAATTTATCTAAGTGGTCTGTCTTTTCTCTACAGTTTCCTCTGGTTTGTTGTAGGGCCCCCTTTGTCTCTTTTGCCCAGAGCCTAAAAATTCTAACAAAACAGCCCTGCTCCCTCTTTTTCTGGCGTCTTATAGACTTGTATGATTCAAGGCTCATCCACAAACCAACTATAAATTAGCAAAAGAAGCTATTTAATACAATTTACTCTAAGACCTCCACCAATAATTATGATCATAATCCAGTTCCTGTTTTCAAATCAGAAGACATTTTCAGAGTTAAAATGTTGTATTAGATTTTACCTCACATATTTTTGTGGATATATTTTTAAAAGCTCACTGCAAACCTTTGCAGTGTTTTGTTGCCAAACGTAATGAATTCAACAATTTAAATTGGAAATGTTCTTATTGTCTTGATCCATCACAGTGGAATAAACTCATCGCTTTCCCAAAATTATCTGCAGTGCCAAGACAAACAGTACTGTTATCTGTTCCTCATCACGTCTTATTTTCTCTTCTCTCAGTCTGCTGAACTCATTTGCATGTCATTACCCTGTATTTGTGAGACAAAATAAGAAATTATTTACTCCGTGAAAGGGAAGAGAGACATGAAAGGAATCTGTCTTCCACAAGAGGGAATACGATTTGAAATGCAAATCATAAAAATAGTTAGTAGTTGGGGAAAGAAATGCAAGAAACAGTGATAAATCAGTCTCCTCTGCAAGGCTAACTGCAAATAATATTGCACATTACATTTCATTTATCAACATTATCTGATATTCTTATTCCAAAACCAGAAATGTAACTGTATGCAGGAGTAAAGTTCATTAGCAAGTCATTACTTTGCTTTTGTCAAGGCAAACCTTATACTAAGTGCGTGAGTGTTTTGACTGGTGTGGGAATTCATTCAAATCCTGCACACATAAGTTTGAGCCATTAGTCTTCTTGGGACACTGCACTGACTTCCATTCATTTGGACAGCCAGCGTTATCCCTAACCTTAACATAACCAGTTAATGTATAACCCTAAATTTAACCTGAGGACAATCACAAATCGTAGCCCTAAACATAACCAGTTCCTCAGAAATGAGGTTCGGCCTCATTAGGACCAGGTTTTTGTACTAAATGTACTAAAGAAGTAAGAAATATAGGAACATGCCAATACACACACTTGTTTCCTTCAGACTGACGTTCTGAACCCAAAGACAGTATGACATCACTGTCACTGTGGTCATAAAAACCCCAAAGGAATATGGACCCCTGGCATAGTGCCACTATACTGTATGTATATGATTTATACTTTGAAAACATTATAAGGTGATGAATCCATTACTCTGAACAAAATATGGAATGAAATGAAGTAAACTGACCAGAGATCATTTTCAGATCATTTTCATTAAAAAGGATGATTTTGAAAAGTGCATAACTTTTAATTACAGATCCATTTCCTTTACATTCGAGCCATTGTCAAATGAGTTCACATAATTCTGAAATTGTGGAGCTCAAAAAAAGGTTATCTGATTTACGTATGGAGTGACTATCACAAACTGTGTTCATCATATATTTAGAGAACTTATAAAGCTGATACACACTAAATAAATAATGGACAAAAAGAGTAAATTAAACAATTATAAAATGATGCGCTGCGGACAGAAAGAGAGTAAGTGCATGACCTACGTCTTACGTCTCTAGATGTTCTTCAAATTGTTTATCACTGCTGTCACTTATGTCTCCACTCTTCAAAACTAATAGAGTCAACATGTGTGTTAGTGTTTGTATGACACACGCGCTGCCCAGCCGATGACAGAGATGAACCTCTGTCCGTGTTTAGACAGGCTTGTCGGACAGTCTGTGAGTCTAATGATGGCCGAGCTTTTTGCTTTTTCAGGTGGAACCACAGACAGTCACTGAGGTCACACAGAGACGGATGTCTCCTGCACCCACTGCTGCTTCCTGTCCTGCTGCTGCTGCTGCTGCTGCTGCTGCCGCTGCCGCCATGCCACAGCTCAAAATGATCAATACATCATTTCATCTGCAGCTTCAATAAAAACCTGACGGGCATTCTCATTATTGTTCAACAGTGTTTGATAAAGGATGCACTGTTTGTGATAGTGATTGTGGGATAGAAACCAAATTTGCATTATATGAATTGAATTAGTGCTCTTACAGCAGCATGGTTACCATTCAGACTCTAGTTCCATTCACACCAGCTGAGCAAGATCAAACTTCCACCACCCGACCTCAACAGTGGTGCTTGATGCACAACATTGCTGATCACATTTAGCTTCCGCGAGCTGAATTCTGGGGACTTCAAATTGCCATCAAACATGTTCTTCATTTTCTTCATTATTTTCTCCGGCATATTGTCTGTCAGTGTTCCTCTTAGCTACAGTTTACACTGACACAAACGTTGGTGTAAAGGTTTGCAAAGAAAAACCTCACCCTGGACAGGTCGCCGGTCCATCGCAGGGCCACACACAGAGACAAACAACCATTCACTTTCACATTCACACCTATAGGCAATTTAGAGTGTCCAATTCTGCATGCATTTGGACTGTGAGACTGGAGAAAGTGGAGAAAACCCACACACAGGGGGAGAACATGCAAACATGCAGAAAGGCCCGTGTGTCGACCGGGTCATGGACCTGGGTCTTCTTGCTGCAAAGGCAAAAGTGCTAACCACTACACCATTAATCAAATCCTTTGAAAAAAATGTATAACATTATGTCTGATAGTATAAGTCCCGATGTAAACCCACTAAAGAGAAAAAGACTGCATTTCACCAAATAATTAGAATTTATCCTCTGAGGACCATGAAAGTTTGATGTACAAAATTTGATGGTAATTTATCCCCTAGTTGAGTTGAGATTTTGATTGGGATTAAAGTCATGGACTGAGCTAACAAACAGGTTGTGCTTTTACAAAATGGTTAATAACTATATTGGGCTTTTTGGTGCATGAAAACTGACTAATGTCATTTTCAGGTTTTCATCAATTCCAGCCCTCCTTTTTGTTATGCTGTCAGCCATGCAGAGATGTTCTATAGTCAGCTTGGTGCATATAGCCTAGTGACAAATTTAAATGTGTTGTGTTTTGATATCAAATAAAATGATTAGAAAAAGTGCCATGCACTGTTGTCGATCTTACCACATGATGAAATTTAATTTTAATTTGAAATGTAAAGATCCACATACAGTCTCAACAATCAGTCTCTCTCTGCCATCAGAGAGACAACTGTGTGTGTGTGTGTGTGTTAATCTTTGTTTTCTGTCTGTCTCTTTCTCACCCACACATCCAAACACAACAGGGAGCTGAGATAATCCTGAGGGCAGCTAATGTGATGACACAAGCCTGTGGGTGGTCTCATTGGTCAACAACTGTCTCTAAACACACAAAGAAACTACTGATGATGATGATGATAATCAACACTTTCAGCAGCTTCTGGACATCGTTTTTCCCTCTTCGATCTACCTCCACAATGTCGATCAGTAACAAACTACATTTTCTGCCAATTACAAGGAACCACTTACTCGGCCTGTAGAGTAAAAACAACATGACTAAAATTATTTTATTACTGACACAGTAAATACAGAAGAGGGTTGTGATGCTCTTGCTAAATACACCAGACTCCACTGTTTTGCAATTTTGAGATTTTAGAAATTTCCTTGTTAAATGACTCCACTGACGACTTTCTGACGAATCAGTGGCCAAAAGTCTGTCAAAAAAGTCAAATTTTACTATTGGCTCAGCTTGGAACGTCAACAAAGCAGGTACTAAAAAAAGCATCAGGCTGTGCTAGAACTGTATGGAAAGCACCTTAAGGCCCAGCTAAGCATGCTAACATTGTGTTAGCCTTATTTGCTGTGAATTTACAACTGTATTTACGTTTATTTCTGTAATTTGTAATATTCCAATAGCCTACTGTTAGTAATGACCAACACTGAACATTAAAAACATATTGTGGGCTTTTCTAGTAAAGTATATATATATGAAATTGGTTGTTGATACTAAATACAACTGAGGAATACTTGTAGTTGTGTAAACAAGACGTCATCTAAGAGAGATACTGAGAAGCCATTTTGGATATACTTTAGATATCTATTTATGGTTTTTGTAAATTGGATGGAGGTCAACATGATGGATTCCTGAAATGCTGATTATATCCAATCCAAGTGTGGAAATTCAGGTCAGACACAGATTATTTTCTTTTAATGGATGACAACACAGATGGAAAAACAGACAATATGAGCCTGTGAATGCTCATTTTCCTTTCCTGACCCTCCTCCAACACTATATATCTCCATCGGTTACCCCTCACAGGGCTTGCTGTTTCTTCTTATCCCGTTTTCATACGCATCCGAGTTCATGTAATCCCAACTGACTTGAAGTAAGACCTAGTAAATCTCTTTGTGAAGCGCTGGCTAGCCTCATGACAAATGATAAACTGCACTTGTGTCATGTCTTCTGAAGTAAGTGACAGTCTGTGAGCGGCAAACTAAAGGCAGGAAGATGAGGCAATGCCATAAGAGAGCTTCGCTGCTCTGGTTTTCTGGTTGCTGATGTTGAGACTGAAGCTCTGATGAGCTGTATATAGTCTTGAGTTTGACCTTCTTCATACTTTCATTTCAGGAGAAGCCTGTCATTTCATTTTATAGCTTGTGAGTAAATGAACAACAAAACCATAAAAGATGTGTCACCACTCTATAATCAAGGCTATAAAAGTTGTAAAGAAGGTTTGATGATGTAACTGTCTTGCATCATTTGCCGTTTTGTCATGTTAACAATGCACCTGGTTGAAAGCTACTCCAATTCATTTGCATTTCTGCTATTTATAGTTTGATTCATAAACGACCTTTACAGCTGTGTTGATCCCATCCGACTGTCTCTATGGCTCTGACATATGATTACATACTTAATTTCACATTTTAGATTGTGTTTCCAACTGAGAAAACATCTGTCATTGAGCAAAAGAAATATATTAAAGAACTGGGAGATTTGGGTTGCAGTTGAAAAGGTTTTCAACCAAGTTTCCTGGCTTAAATGTATCTCATAAATTATCCTGCTCAAATGAATTGCTGGTCTTGGTTATAAGGTTCCTTCTCTGCATAAAGAAGTGATAATACTGAACTATATATTTAAGCATTTTTTACATACTTTGTGCACAATGGTTTGGAATGTATAGGCTTAGATAGTATAAGTGGGATAGATTAATCATGCAGACGGCTGAACTTCAGGCTTTGAGGGTCCTTGAGCATTTTTTCCATTTAGTCCATGCACAAAATCAGTCAAGGGAGTTGTGGCACCATCATACCATGCAATTTATCTATTTCATGTTGGCGCTGTACATTTACTTGTCCTTTCTGATCTCACTCTCCTCGTTTCCTGATGTTTCTCCATTTTATTTTCCATCTGTCCATGAAAAATGTATAAAAGACTAACTATAGCAATACATTAATTTGTTATTGCCCTTTCTGAGGGAAAGAGGTGGACCTCAGAGAAGGTTCATGGATGATGTGAAGGAGGACATGAGGACAGTTGGTGTAACAGAAGAGGACAAATGAAGACAACTTTCTTTTGTTATTGTGCAGCACAAACCATTTACAAAGCCGTAACGTTTGTTGTTTGAGTACAGAGTGAAAATGTCTTCAGAGTTGAGAGGTGGGTGTATTTTTTTTAATGTAGCCTGACTAGCTATTTTTATTGTTTCTCCTCTTCATGCTAAAATAGGCTAATTGACAATTTCTGATGTAATGGTCCTTACACAGGAATGTCCATTGGACTTGGATTTTTTCTGATAAATAGCACTTTGGTTGTAATTGTTTCAGAGTAAATCAATCACACATACTGTTTCACAAAATAGCATGTATCATATTATATAATATCATATTATTAGTATTTCTAAGTGTTGGTATTGGTGGTATTGCTAAGAATGGCTAACAGTTGTTAGTCCGAGATACATTTGTGGCCTTTTTTAACGACTTATCACCTTAACGTGATGAACTCAGGAGTGAGTTTTAAGTAAATAAGCTCCACACTTTACCTTTTGAAATCAAATAAGTGTGTATACACACACACACACACACACACACACACACACACACACACACACAGCAGCTATTTGTTGCCATGAAATAGTAGGAGAAACACAGGTTTGACCAATAACATTAGGGTTCCATTCCAGGTTTTAAAGAGCCATGGTTGTGTTATTGTTCAAGTGGAAATGTAGCTCACACTCAATATTTGATATTATACAAGCATTTTTGTTGTTTGTTGTTTTCAAACTGCACTTGAAAAATGTAAATACTGTATGCTGTGTGCACTTACATTTGAAGGTATGGAGGTACATGTAGGACTTGAAGGTATAAAGTTACATTTCTCAAGCAGTTACCCCATGTTGTCATTTGGACCTGATGATGTTTAAAGACTTAACCGTTTGTCACACTAGCATCTAATGAAGGAAAAGTCATCCATTGCACCGTCTTTCCATGACAGTACCATTTTGC
This sequence comes from Brachirus orientalis, assembly GCA_016785285.1. Classification (NCBI taxonomy): domain Eukaryota; kingdom Metazoa; phylum Chordata; class Actinopteri; order Pleuronectiformes; family Soleidae; genus Brachirus; species Brachirus orientalis. The sequence goes on from JAFBJR010000624.1 coordinate 1,154,386, forward strand.
TGGACACATGAGGAACAAATGTTTTTGACCTCATTTAGGCACAAGACCTGGAAAAACAAAAAACCCTCATGAGTAAACGCTGTTCATCATCAGGACTGTGCCGGATTTCACAACCGAGTGATGGTTGGATCAAGGGTTAGGGTTAGTTGTCTGGAATCCAGCTGTAAGACTGATCCTGTTTACAGTATTGACTGAACTCTCCTGGGCCACAGAAATAACTCTTTTGTTTTAATCTGGAGACACTCTCCCCATGCAGCGCTGTCAGCTCTGAGAACATGCTGTCAGTCTGTCTGTGAGGAAGTATTCTCCAGGGGATTGTCTAGAAGACGAGATGACTTTGAGATACGTGTTGAGTGCAAAGGTTAGAGTTTAGGGGTGGCCCCAAGGGTTCAGGAGTAAACACTCTGCAGCGAGGTGTGAGTGTCATGGCAGATTTATTGAATCTGAATATTGAAACCCTAAACTCTAAATCTGTCTCCATCACAGATCATGTTTTTCATATGACCCGTTTTTCATCGATTTAATATGCTATGAACTGATTAACATCCTGCCTTTTAATGTAAGAAAAACAATTATTGTTTGTATGTTATTCCAACTCCTTTTGCTCTAATTTCTGCCTCTAGTGATATTATTTTTGCGTTATAGGCTTTGTGAAGTTTCTACATGTCACCCCCCCGCCAGGCACCTGGGAATGTGTCAGAGACTTCTTCATACTTATGTTAGAAAAATGTTACTTCATAAATTATGTGTCAAAGTTTCTGTCTAAGTAATAAACTCAAGGTGGGTAGTTCTGAGAACCTCATCTCACTTCTTTTCCCACGTCATAAAAAAGGGGAAACAAATCCAACATAATTCGGTCTTTTATGAAATGTCTGTTGAAGATAAGCAGTGATATATTTTTTTAATAGATCGATATACATTGAAAATGAGGGCTGTAATTGAAGAATTGTACCGCATCAAACTGAATTTTGTTCCATTATGAAGAGTATGATCCCTGAAGTTAATGAAAACCCACACATTGAGACATATATCCAACTGTCACTCTGTTTTATTTGATATTTTAACAAATCAGTGAGTAAATTGGCTTCTGGATGAGGCTAATGCTAAATTTGCAGGAACACCTGCACCAGACTAGATTGAATTAGAGTGCAATTATGTTCTAATGTACAATTTATATTCTGTTCTAATTGGATTGAATGAGGTCAGTCTGGTACCCCAGTTACAACACCCAAACTGCATCCAGATAAGCAAACAGAGATTGATGCGAGGTATCTGTGTATAGTTTTGGTTGTTTCGTGTCTTGTTGTAGTTAACGTAAATGTGTGTCTCTTTGTATTTGTTTTGCATTACTCTGCATTATTTTTTTGTCTCTTTGTGGTAATTTCTGTGTCCTCTGTGGTCATTGGTCATTTGTACTTCCGGGACATTTTTCATATGGAAGCTAGCATGTTACCCAGGGTCTGTCCCTGACAGGCCTTTTCAGTTATCCAACCAGGAATGAGAGTGGTTACAGTGCTCCCCATTTTTCATAATGAATGCCCATCTGTGTGTTTTGGAGAGTCTCAGAAGGAGTCGAGCATACTGCCCACCAACCGAACCATGTTCTTTTCTCTCTTTAGGCCTCATGAGACAACATCTCATTGAGGTGCACAGTGACATGTCTCTCTCACACTGTCCCCTAGGAATTATTTTAACAAGGTGGGGGATACCTGAGCTCTCCTATGCTTAAAGTGGTTAACTCAGGTTACGCTCTCCTTTGGGAGAGAGCCGCTTGCATTTTATTCACAGTTTTCCCACAGACCCTTCAAGCAGAGTGGCCTTAGAACGTTCTGTCCTGCGTGAAACACTGGAAACTAGACACTCCTCTCTCCTCAATCCAGGCTAAAGGGATCGCAGTACACAGGGCGATCATCTTTCAAGCTCCCACGTCAGACACTGAGTTTACCTGAAAGGGCCATGCTGTCAGCACCCTACTGTAAATGCTGTAAGAGTAAGGTGCAGCCTTAGCAGCTCAGGCAGATTAATCCTTGGCCATTAGTGACCTTTCGTCATCTAGCACACCTCACTGCTGGACAGTGTGAGTAATAATCCAACTTCAGTAATTTCCACCACAGAAACTCTGGAAACAGTATTAGCTCAGGTTTGAGACTGAGGCTTCTAAGGCTAAATCTCTAGTTTTAAAACCAGTGTAAATATTCCCTTAATGCTGTGTTTCCATCATGGTATGGTTTGGAATGGTAAAGCCCTGGGTTTTGACTGAGAGCAGTACTTTTACTTGGATTTACTTGGGTGTGGGCTGTGCCCGATGGCCACGTAACGTGAAGTCGTACTGGTGAGACGACACACAGCACGAGTGCAGTTTGTTGCACTATTTTCTAATATAAAGAGATATTGCTTACAGAATAAAAACACGAGCAGTGTGAGCAAATATTAAGCATTTTAGAAAATTGTAAGTAAAAGTGTTAACCTGAGCGGATTTAATTTTAAGCTTACATTTCAAATGATCATTGCATATTTTGACAAAGAAATTGTTCCCCTTTCTGTCTAAACTGTGGAGGAAGAGTGTGAGATGCTGTATTAAAACCTTTGGGATCAACAACATTGTAAAAGGATTAACCTTCACACTTCACATATGAAGGTCTGAACTGGGGCTAACCACATTTTTATTTGCCACTACATCAATGCTGACATTGCATGTAAGGGATTTACAACCTCTGTTCTCCTATTTGTTGAGTCAATAGGGACCTAATGAGCCCGTCTGGCTCTGCACCAAAAGTCTGGTTCTTGATATAAAGTAGGAATCCTACACTTCAGCACAATGAGGATCTTTTATTTTCCACTGGAGATGCAGACCCAGAAGGATTTGGTATATGAGGTTTACGTTTGTTGGCCAGTGTGAGCATTTACGAACATTAGCAGGTGTTTGCGACTGGAAAGTTTGAGGTCATGGGCCAGAATCCAGGACCATGTTAAGACAGTGGATTTCTGGAAGTCACTTTTTTTGACACTGTGATGTTAACACTCTCTCACCATGTGAGCATCTGCTTCCGCTGAACATGAATGAGTTACTGTCACAGAACAGAGTGTGTCTTCAGAGAACCGTTGAGCACACAAAGGCTGCTGGTTAACTTATTATGGTAAAACACAAACTGTGTGACTCGACATAATTAGTCATGCTAGTGGCGACTCTGGGATTAGCAATATTAACTTGGCGGCACGGTGGCTTAGTGGTTAGCCCTGGTAGTGATAGTGGATTGACTTCCCGGTTCCCCCCCCCCCACCATCAAATCATGTATGAATATTAGACACATTTGGTCAGGTTAGGTCAATTGTGATCAACCCTCCACCTGACCTTGTAATTTCATTGTGCAGTTTCAGTTGTACAATGACATTATACTATTTTCTTCCTTGGATGTTCACAGGTTCAGTGGAACCTTGAAGATGCAGACTGTGGTCTCTTTTAGGGAATAACAGATGATAAAGCAGTGTGTTTTGGTTTCTTGAAACTAAAAAAATAAAATACATGATAGCAGTGGAAGGCCCAGGACACACACACTGCCTTGATGGTTGGTCAACAGCAAAGGTCAACTATCAACCAAAACACTGCCACATTAATGCATGTGTCATGGGCAGAAAATTACACATTCTCTCCCACAGTCCAAAACCATGCAGAGGTTAATTGGACATTTTAAATTGACTGTAAGGTGTGAGTGTGAGAGTGGATGGTCATTTGGTGAACCCCACCTTTTGCCTTTTGTCAGCTGGGATTGGCAGACAATGATTGAATTAATTCAAATTAAATAAAGAACATATGTTAGAAAGTTACACGAGCCCTTGGGTATGTCCTCTGGGTGCAGAGTCTTTGTCCATTCCATGTCACTTCTTGTCTTCCAACTGGCTGAAACTAAAACAGCCAATAAACACTGATCGGATGGACACTAATGTTGATTCAACATGCTGAATCAGCCAAAAATATTATTGCCGGACTATGGTGCTGTGTATGAGGGCAACAAGGTCCTCAAGGACACTGTTTCCAGAACTTGCCTATAAAAAGGTCACAGAGGGTCACCACTCAGGTATGACCGGTGTCTTTATTTTAGCATTCTTTTAGCAGCTTAAGCCACTGGTGAAAACCAAAAGAACAACTGGAAGGTTTTTTGTAATTAGTTATCTGTTGGACTGTATACCTACCAATCAAAATTTAGAGGTTCAAATTGACCAGTGGAGGGCAGCTGCATAACAACTTACCCCAACAAAAACAATGATACCACACACCCACAGCACCAGGCACGACGCCATGCCATGGATAACTGTGACGACCTCTGAAGCTCCGGACTGGTTTCCAACATGAACTCACTCTGGATGACCATTAGGATTCTTGGTTTCCCTCTTCAAGTGCTGCTTGTTGAAGTTAATGGGCTGCTGAGAGGACAGAGCAGTACATGGGAAACGAGCTTGTTAAGTCATCATACAGGAAAATTCTATTGGCCTCACTTATGTAACAAAAGAGGTCAAAAACAATACTGGCTGGCCAATGCACTCAGTTTGTTACACAGGAAAACCAACAAGCAAATGAAGCGCATTCCTGGCACAGTAAAAAGATGGATGTGTTATTTAACCCTGATTAAATCTGTTAATCTTACCCAAAACCAAACTCCACAAGAGTTCTCTCTGGATTTGACATGTGTTTATTTTAAAATAGTTTAACTAAATGTGTTATGGCTGCATCAGCACTGGTGTGTTTTTGTGTTAAGACAGACAACCAGGATTATTCTCATACTAATGTTGGTGGGTCTATCATTTTATTATTTGTAACAGTAAATAAAGCTATAATAAAATCATATTATTTGGAGAGGCTTACACTTTAAACTCTAACATCTTATATTGCAGGATATGTGTCTTACCAGATATGAATGATTAAAAAAAGTTGGTGAGCTTTTAAAATGTAGGTTTCCAGTCATGTAAATTTCAGCAACATTTTCTGCTCAGAGACACGGGGGCGGGAATAAAGTCTGCAGACATCACTGTTTGTACTGAATATAAACATAAAAACACTGGTTTCAAATGTAGACAATTTGCTCTTGTTGTGAATTATATTGTGAATTGGGTCACGATAGTTTGCCACGTTTAAAAATGTGAGTCTCCACATAAAAAGCAGAAAAACTTAGGTATGAGACCAAAAAAAAATAAATCCATGTCTGTCTTTCGTGTTTATTTGTTCTTCAATGGTGTGTCTTGCCTTATATAATCTAAAAGGCCAAGGTCAGTTGAGGATCTGGATTAACAAACCGCCTGTGCATGCTGTTTAGGAAACATTCAGAGCTTGTTTCAGTATAAACTGCTGACGGTTTTGTTAGGAACCACAGATGAAGCTGAAATATTCAAACACCTTGCTATCAGGGCTTTTCTGCATGAAGGAGAGGGGGTTTGCTTTTGGAATCAAACACTGATGTAACACTGTGTTGCATCATCAAACACATTTCTCAGTTTGGCTGAACTATTGTAGTCCACCTTTAAATTATCTGCTGGCTTCATCTGATACAGTATGAAGCCATGGCCCGAGCCAGTTTGTTGACAGTGTAAACATGTTTGTTGACCTCAGATTTCCCCTGTGTGCACCTATGATGTCTGGGACAATGACTAAGCACCAGAGAGGCAGGGTCACTGACCTCAACCACTGACCTGAGGCGGAAGACATTTTCCAGAGTATAAACAAGGAGACGTTCCCATCGACTTCGCACATTTGAAGTGTGACTAAGAAACAGTTCAGAGACGAGCACAGACCATAACATAAATTGGGACCAAGAAATCACTTCTTCCTGCTCTCCATCCACATTTGGGATGCTCCATGTGTGATTAATCTCCTCTGTGTTATTAAACTGCTGACCCATCTGCTTCAGTTTCATTTTGGGAAGAGGAATAAGCTAGAGAGAGCCAAGTGAAAACCTGTGTTTGTAGAGCCAAGAAAAGTTCATTAATAAAATTAAATGGAAACAATTTGCTGTTTGTCTATTAATTATATCATAATTCTGTTAATTGACAATCATAATCATATTCACTCACATTCTCACCTACAGGCAATTTAGTGTCCAACTCACCTCTGCATGTTTGGGACTGTGGGGGGGAAATCTGAGTACCTGGGGAAAGCCCATGCACACATGAGGAGAACATACCACACAGCCAACTCCACACAGAAAGGCCCTTGGTCATATTCTAACAGGTGACCTTCTTGCTGTGAGGCAAATGTGCCAGCCGCTACTGTCAATAACTCCATTTAACCCTTAGAACACAGAGCATGTAGGCTGTTTTTTCTATATGTTACATACATACGCTACAAGAATGTGCAATGGAGTGGAGTGTCTTTTATATATATATATATATATATATACATATATATATATATATATATATATATAACATGTCACAGTTCAAAGTTTGCTTGGGTCAATTTAATTTTTTTTAAGTCTATTTTGTTACTTCTGCACAATTATCGCTGCTCCCATTTTTTAAAGAAAAATATGCAATATACAATTACTATAATTTTGACTCAACAAAAAATAAGACAGAAACCTAATTTTTGAAGCCTAAAGATGTGACCTATAAACACCCGCCCCCAAGGATGTCCATATAAGTCGTGTATTATTCACACGGCAGTAAACCAAGGGTGTGCCTGATCTGTGCCACATGAGCACTAAGGGTTAAAAACACCATATCCACAAGTTTCCTTTGCTTGTCTTGTCCTATAATAAAGTCATTGTTTGTCAGACAAAACAAGACATTTGAAGACAAAAGCTCTAGGAAATTGGGACTTTATGAACCTGATAATCAGCAGATTAACTGATAGTTGAGATTAGAGTTTGTGCCAACCATTTTTTTTTTTTATGAAGGATGATTTCAAAAGCCATTGTCTTGTAGACAGTTCATGACAAAAAACACAAAGCCTTCATTTGGTTTTATTGTCTCGTCTCCATGTGACTGAGATGCATTGTCATATCACTGCAATTCATTATGTTTCCATTTCTTTGCTGTCAATCAACTGCTGCCCACACAAAGAAAGAAGAACCAGACTGTTGAAAATGTGGGCGCCAGCCTCGATTTGAACTGTAAAATTTGCACTAAAAAAAAAAAAAAAAAAAAAAGCTAATTGTAAACAGCATTTTTTGTTGGTAGCAGGTTGGTAAAAAATAGAAACAAAAGAACAAATCAATGAATGAGGCATGAACCTTGAAATCATGTGTCTGATGCAGAGACATACAGACAGGTCAGTGCAACAAAGCTGCATCTGTTCTTGTGCTCTAGAGAGACGGATGTGAAAGCAGCAGGGGAGACGCACTCGTTCTGCTCCCTCCTGTAAAACCTCAAACCAATATTTCACTGAACCCCCCCCCCTTTTCTGTGACAAGGTAGAGAATAGGTTTCAAAGACATTACATCCTAAGGGCTTTGACCTAAAAGTAGCAAGAGTGGAAAAGGCTTGAGGATGTGGTGCCGCTGGGACCGATGTCTGGCCGGGCTTTACAGAGAGCGGCTCTCCTGGTGAGGGAACAGCAGCCATGACCCACTTCTCTGCTCCTTGTGTTACTCATCTCTGTATGGTGGATATGGTGAGATGGGCTGAGCAGACAAGGAACAGAGCTGTATGTTTTGGAAAATAAAAGTGGCAACTGAATGTGTTTGAAACACAGTCACAAATAAAAACAGCAGCAACAACTTCAGGCAAATTTGGACATTAGAACGAACACAGGTTTTCATTAAAGCTCGTTAGTGGGTTAAATATCTGACAGTCTTGTTCAGGGAATTGAAGAATCAGAATGAGCCAGAATTGAAGTTCAAAAAGGACCCGTTTGAACAAGTTAGGACACATAAGCACTGAATGAACCACCTTCCTGTTTTATTCGACTGATGGTCGGGTTTCACACTGTAAAAAAAAAAAAAATCACATCAAGCTCCACCTAATGAGTAGCTCACTTGTCAGCAAATGTAAGAAGTAAACCAAGACTGTCTCCATAAATCTATATGATGAGAGACTGTGCTGAGCAGCACTTTCTTCATGCGTGAGATTTTGAAGGCCAAACTATGAAAAAGGGAAATTCAAGCAACTTCAACAGTGTTCTGGTTCCTGGAGACACAAGTCTAATGTCCAGATCTGGGCTACAAAAGAGACCGAGTTGAATCCAAGTCAGGTCCACATCACCTCAGGCTGAGTTATGAAGTTTGAGTCATGTTGCAACATGGGCTCCAGTGCTCTGCTTAGAGCTGAAAACGTCCATCCATCCATTTTATGCCACTTAATCCTCCAATAGAGGGTCACGGGGGGAGCTGGTGCCAATCCCAGCTGACATACAGTAGGCTGAAGGGTGGAGTAAACCCTGGACAGGTGGCCAGTCCATCACAGGGTCAATTTGCACCTAGGGTTAAATTTAGTGTCCAATTAACCTGATCGCCAATTTTGCATGTTTTTGGACCGACACAGAAAGCCCTCGGTCAAATTGGTGAGGCAACAGCGATCACCACTCTACCACCGTATAACCCCTGAAAACTTCCACAAGCATCTAAAAACACAAATCTCACAACTGTCACTTTGATGTTACATAAAATTTGCTGGCACTTCCACATTCACAGGGTCGATAGGTAATGTTGCAGCATTAATGATATTTTAACATCATACGCCAGTTAATTTGCCCTGTTTCTGCTGGGATTGGCTCCAGCAGCCCCTGTGCCCCCATGTGGAGGAGAAAGTGGTGAACAATGAATGAATGAAAACCAAATTCTTATGGGTCAATTACAAGAAAATGTACTCATGACTCTAGAAGTTCAATACTGGTGGCAACAGTGTCAAATAGTAATACACAATATTGCAACATATTAACGTAGGGCATTTTCAAACAAACGGCAGCCATTTTGAAAGCTGTCTTGACATCACTGTAAAACAATAAGAGGAATAATTTGGGATTTTGAATAACACCAGATTAGTAATATGTCAGGCTGGTATTATACAGTATATGACTTCCTGTACTGTCTAGCCTTGCATTTTAGATGCCAAATGCTTTTCTAACAGTCCTGGTATGTCTAAATGAAGCTGTAAGCCGACACAGAGCTGTCACTGCAACAGCTGCTATGAAGCCAACTATATTTGAAAAGGACATTTATCAGCAGCAGAACCATTTTTTCCCCTCTTTTCATTGTGCTGATCAGTCCCGCTACAAACTCATAAGAAACTTAACAAGTTTAAATGGTTCAAGGATTCATGTGAGCCCAATGTTAAGAAGAAAGTTAGTCTTTGATGCATCATATAAAGTCAGTTTGTTTAAATGCAATAAAAATAAATAAAAAGGTGAAAGTTTTCATTGGTTTCCTCTCAGTAACATGATCTCACACTAACACACCTGTTTAGATCCAACTGAGCTCCTCTAATAATGACCACATTTCATAAAAATGCTGCATAACTGCACAAAGTGTGTCTCCTACAGATCCAGTTAACCTCAAAAATCCTGCCTTTTTAGTCTCCCACAGAGGAGAAAATGAGAACCGTCTTAAATAGAAACACAAACAGCCACGTGACATTTTAAGCCAAGATGCAGAGACAATTACTGACTGGGGGAGACAATGTTTGTCTTTGTGGGCTTTCAAGCTGAAGCTACATTGAAAGCAGAGGTTTTCCCATGTAAGTCTATGACTGTCATCTGTCAGAGGGCTCGGTACGAATTAAACCAAGCAGCAGATAAACTCACTTAAGATACATTCATCCCCAAACAGAATCAAATAGTTTTTGTTTACAATTCTGAGGCAAACATGAATTCATTGTCATACTTCTGTGGCATCTACGCCAATACAGACTTCATGTCCAGGGAAAGTCAATGGAAACTTAATTTTATTGTTTTTCAATCTGTGTATTGTCTTTGTGTTAGAATGCTAGTTAAAACCTTTAAGCTCTTTAAAAATTAGTAAGAAACTGATATTTTTTCCTTGCATTAAAATGTAAGTTTAAATTCAAACATGGATATTAATAACATTCTATTTGTGACGGCAATGAACATTTTGCTTCTTTCTTCCCTTCTCGACCAATGCAGGAGAGAGCTGGAAACAAACCTGTTACTTCTCTTACATCCAAATTAGTGGGTTAAAATAAGAGATTCTTTCTGCGTATAGAACAAAAGAAACCTCTTTTATGAGGATGCGATATTTGCCTTAAAGTGGCATCCTTCACATAGAAATTCAAAAAAAATGCATTTTAAAATGACAGAATGAACCTGTTTAAGTCAATAAGTGTCATAGAAAAAACAGAAAGCAACATGTTTTAATTTAAACAAAGATTATTTAAAAAAGGAAAATAGTCCATTGAAATGCAGGCAGATGGGCATCATTTAGTGCAGCATCCAGGCTGGTGATGCCGATACCAGTAGTGGTTCCATTGCTAGTGGCAGATGTTTCTCTTGGCCCAATTGTCTTCCTTCCAAAAGTTCTAAATGATCATGAAAAACCATCGTATGTCCAGATTCAGTAGCTGAAACCCCAGGAAAGTGGTCAAGTCCATAGCTGTCAGCTCTGAATCCTGCTGATGCCTGTTGTACACAAAACTATCAGGAAACACATCAGGTGTTTCCTATATCTTTTTCTGCCAATCACAGTGTCAGATGATTTGACAGGCCTCGAGCATCATCGTCAAGATGTGCAGTCACTGACCTCCTGCTATTGTTCCTACTGAACCAAACTGAACCACTTATTGGAAACTAGGCTTATGTTACCAGGCAGTACCAGTACCAGGCACTTTACTGCCTCTAACCTGAGGATTAAATGCTAACATAGGCCTCATAGCCAGACAACACTTTGTGTTTTCTGCTACCGTCCTGCCTTCCCTCTCAGCCACTGACGTGTAACGGTGAAATAAAAGACCTCAAGTTGCCACTGTGTTTTCACCAGAGACGTCGTACGGCAAACAAACAAGGGGAGTGAAAGGCTGAGCCTGTTGTTTCGAGCCAACTACATCCTGCCCAGTGTAATCCCTCCACGGAGGCCTTTTGTTGTGTAGGACTGAGCTAACTGCAGGGCGTGGTGGTGTTACTGTACCATACCTCACCAGAGCTGTCAGCATGAAATAGAGCTGACCTCAACACCAACAGAAAGAGGAGAAGACAAGGCGATACAAACCCATCTGAACACAGAAGCCAGGAGATGAAATAAAAAGGGATATTTTTTTTTTTTTTTTTTTAACTCATTGTTATTTTGTTGTGAAAACACACAACGGATTATGGTTCAGACAAAAGAGGCCCTGCGGTCGACAAGCTTAAATCATTTTCATAGCTCAGAACAAAATCGGGTCATTTTATAATGGGAATATCATATCCCAAATGACAGAGAAATCCAGCCTCAGTGTGACACTGACGTGCAGTAAACACTCCGGCAGGCTGACAGCGGGCGAGGGGAGGGGACCACAGCCATGATATGTGTGTCACCCGACTTGTTATTATAACAGGACGTGGCCATTTGTAGCTCAGCTCGGCACACATTCAGCTGCAGAACTGCATAATATGAGAATAGGAAATTCTACTGATAAACCTGCTATTGTTCCAAAGTGCCAAGCAGGGCTGGAAAATAAACAGAATATGGGCTTGTCCGCTGGTAAGACCAAACAACAGCATGGTTTCATGGGGTTGCTGCGAGCACCAGTGTAATAAAACTCTTCACATATTTGAAACACAAGGTTAAAAAGGGGCAATTAACTACTTTTGCGTCTCTGGTGGTTCCTGTCTGGTCATTGTTGCAGACACACGGCAGTAGCAAGACACACAGTTTTCCTTATAGTCGATGTCGCGACATAACAGGCACATGTTACTTGCACGAAAAACATACTCTCTTCACTGTTTTGTTTTTTCATGTCAGTACTGAACTCCACAGAATGTCATGAGGGACTGTATTTGCGAATGCAAGACCTCATTCAGGCCTGATACGAACAGGGTTCCCACACCTTGGTTGACATCAAATTCAAGGACTGAATGTGCTGACACAGCTTAAGTTGGGAGGGCAACTTGTAAGAGCCACTTTGCCCATCGCGTCCATTTTTATTGATTTACAGCACGCTCTGCATCTGCCAAAGTGATTGTCCGTGGGATCTTTCCCAGGCATGTCATTTGTTCTCTTGCTTAACATTACTTACTCACTGTTTTGCATGGAATCTCACGTCAACGGCAGAGAGAGACAGTGTAGAGTGCTAGTAATTACAGCTCAACATTTGTTTTGCGAAGGCCTAATGCAGGGCACATGTCACAGTAGTGGGTGTCTTAACAAACAAGACATTTAACCTTATTTCTTGCCCAAGAATTCTTTTTTTTTCAAGGATATCAAAAACCGATGGGATCCCTGGATTAACATCTGTCCTGAGTGTTACGCTCACAGGCAGATAGTGCCTCTGACGTCAATACGTCCTGAACATGTCTTCATATCAGGGTGGCGTTGGGCCAGTTTGGCATACGTCTAATTACTAATTTCAGGATTTAATAATAACTAAAGACTTAGGAATTACTAGCTAGTATGCAGGTACTGTAGTTAAGCAATCCTAAAACTAGTAGCATGCAGAGCAGAATGTAAGCAGTGGCTGTGAATGCCCATTGAGATCCTCAAAGTCGCCACAACAAAACTACCAGCCCGATCAGAGACATTTCTTTAGTAGATAAGTAACATAAACATTTAACATCATACTAACTGTAACATTGCCATTATGGAGTGCATAACATTATCAGTAAAATCTCCCCGAGTGAATTTAGTTGCTGGCCTAAAGCCACTGCTTGGCACATAGTGGTTTGGTGAACTTGTATGGTGTCCAATATCAAAATACTGTATCTCAGTGACATACAAAGTTAAAGTTGCAGAAATGAAGGCGGTGCACAATTCCCGGTGCTAGCAGGTCCTTCATTTTTTATTATCTGTCATCATACTCATCTCAAAAGGGTGAATTCTCTCAAAAGTTCCTACTTCTGTAGTGACATCATCCTCTCAAAAAAGCCTTTATCCTCTTAGGTAGGCGTAAATATTTAGTAATTATTAAGTTCCATGCATTACTAGATAGTGGCTATCTAAGTAGTGGCGTCTACTGACTTTTGCCCCATATCTCTTAAAATGGAGTCAATGGCTGGATTGAAAGCCAGCTGCTCTTTGGTAGCTGCCTCGTTGGATGTATACAAAAGCTGCTACAGAAGCAAAACAGTAGATGTTGCTTCTGTTGTCATCATGTTAAGCATGCATCTAGCATGCCAATTCTGGGAATTCTGTAGTTGGCCAAAATGGTGTCCTTGCCAGACGTCTACAGAGCAAAATCAAATTGCTGTGAGATTCGTCTGTGTTCACCTAAGACAGGTTCATTTGTGACCATTCAAAATCTTATTTCATGTTACAGTAGTGTGAACAGTCATACATTATTCTGTCCACATACAATAGGAATACTTGGGACAAATGTTAATACCAGAGATGAATGAGACTCAGTCAGAGCAAAGTGCTTTAGAAGTTGTAAGGTTTTCCTGCAGGATTCCTAGTATAATCCGTTTATTGTCCTAATGAGCTTATGTTAGAACTCAGTAGGAGAAACTGTTGTTTCTCTCTCTTTAGCAGAGTTATTCAGTATAAAAGTTCAAAATCAAATAAAACAAGAAAAGAAAAACACAACACAACACATGGTAAATATATTGTAGCCTTTTAAATCTGAACATCTAAACAATCCTCAAGAGGTTTTGTTAACCCGCCCATCAGGCCTCCTTCTCTGCAACAACAACAGAAGGAAAAAAACATCTCTGCCCTCGCTTAAAGCCTATCGTTGCCTTCTCGCAGTTTTTGAGTGTATAATGAGATGGTCTTGGGTGAATTTTGGTTCAGAAGCAGCAGCAGCAGCAGCAGCAGCAGCAGCGAGGCCTGTAGGGAAGCCAAGTGTATGTGGGTTTATATCAGGTCATGATCGAAGCTGGATACCCTGCAGCGGCCGGCAGAGTTGGTGTCCTGCCCTGTTTTCCATTACAACCCTCTGCTCAGAGAGCAGTTCTGGTGGAATAGGTTTAGCCCCAGGTATAGTGGTGGATGAGAAATCCATATTTTCAGCTAAATATGGAAATCTGCGCTGTCTGCCTGTGCAATGCAACAACTTCATCGTCAGCGGTAAAACCAGACACGTATGGCTCTGAGACAAAGGTTTAGCCATTTGCATTGTTCCTTTCGTGCCTCTGCATGCAAGAAAAACATTTATTATTAGTGAAATGAGCTTTGGATCAAATACAGAACAAATGGCTCAGGACATAAATTTCTCAATGCCATATTTCATGCAAGGGTACCAAAATAAAAAGTCATTATTTCCCAGAATCACAACATAACTCTGACTAAAGCTTCACTGGTTTCGACCATGATTCAGAATATGAAATGATTTACAGCAAGACACATTTTTCACCCACATTAAAATCAGAGTTGCTCCCTCCAGCAAGAGCAATACAAATATAAACATCACTTAAGGTTCCTGTGTCTAGATGAGTTCAATAGCAAAAACAAATGGCTGGTTTGGTCAAAGTCAGACAGGGAGCCTTGTGCACATTCTTCCACCAATGGCTTTTTCATCTGTTGTTGAGGTTTGTCTCGTGTTCTGCAGGTTGCAAGGTTGAACTCAGCATCAATCTGAGGTGGAAAAAAAATATGGAAATGTGTCTGCTAAGTGAAGAAATCTGAGTGGGGGTTTAAAAAAGTCAGGCAAAATAACCGTAAACAAAAAAGAGAAGGATTTTGGGAAGCTTAGATTATATTTTAAGGAGCAAAATTTCGGTCTCAGACATTAATTAGGACCAATTTTAGTCAAATTACAACAAAAAAAGAGGAAATGAAAAAGAGGAAATAGAAGGAACAGTAGAAGAGTAGCTGTCCCACGTTCAGAGGCCACATAGCAGCATGCTGATCCAGTCAAACATTACAGCCTTCATCATACTTGAACTTAACTGGACAATTTGTTTAAATCTTAATAACACAGTTTCATCTAAATTGAAAAGATGAACACAGTTGATCTAAATCTAAAGATTTAATAAAAAACAATGTGCAAAAAATTTAATTTTAATTAATTTACCAAACACATTTGGAAATTATTCTTTTGTCAGTTCTAAATTATAGTAGGTCTTATGGCTGTAAATTAGTCCCTACATTGTGCACAAATTAGTTCCTGACAAGGAACTAACCCTAACCCTCCTCATATAGAAAGTTTGGGAAACACTGTATTACAGATTACAGTGTTTCTGATGCTCAACCCCACACTTGAAGCTGTACCATCTCTACATTCAACCAAAGCTCTGCTGACTTCACAGTTGTTATAAGCACCAATTGTGGCATATACTGGCAGAGAAGAACCCAAAAGCACAACAGAGACAGAAACTTAGTTCAGGAACATTTGGTTTATTTGGTCATAGAAACAGAGAGGGAGAAAACACCACACTTTGAGTTTAATCAGGCAAACAAATCAAAGAAAACAGCAGAATCGAATCCAGGCTCAAAATAGGAAACACGTCAGTTCAAGGAGAGTAGAGAACTAAGAGAACGCCGGAAAACACTGCATAACCACAAAACAATGGGGCAAAGGTATGGTGAAAGTGAGCTGGTTTATATAGAAGGGAACTAATGAGCTGCATGTGAGGAGAAGGGGTGTGGAACAACAGGTGAGCAGAATGAGCTGATTGCATGGAGGGCAGGATCTGAAATGGGTTAGTGATATGACAAGGAAATAATAATGGAAAATCCAAAAGGTGAGCTGTTACACCAAATGACTGTATGGCCTTCTATCCGTTGAAATCCCCCAAAACAAAGCAGAAAGTTATGAGGTTAACTTAAGTCTGGGAGCAGAGCACCACCTTTACTACACCTCTAATTACCGTCAAGCCTACTTACACCTGGTCGGCCCTTCAGCCTGCACTTTTATCGACCCGTCCACCTCATCCCGCTCCACGTTTTTTCATTCCTCATCTCCTCCTACAGTCAGATCAAGTTAGTAATGCCAAGATGGACCCGTCCACTCTGAGTCTCCCTTGACCCAACGCACAGCTACGAGATCATCCATCGCAGTCTCAGTCAATATAGCTTAAGATTCCAAACTAGTGGGTGGAAAACAAGGATCATTAAAATTGATTTACTGCAACAAATATATGTTGAGGGGGAGGTGGGGTGCCCAAGGTGAGCAGGAAATTGGTGCATCTGGTCAGAGACACGGATGGCAACAAACCGCAAAGGTGGTAAAACACAGAAACTCTAAAACTATATTTTATATTTATTTACGTCAAAGCAGTTTGAATGTATCATGGACCAACACAGAGTTTATGATGTGGCGAGGTGGAAATGGAGGAGCTGAGTATATTGCAGCAGTCTTGATTGCACTGATGAGATGCACTTTGTGGATCTCCTCTAACTCCAGCACACCTGCAGATAATCCCACAGAAAAGGCAGCTGTGGCACATTCTGTCCGCTGTAACTTGCACTTTTGGTTCTTGTCAGTGAATATAATGTTCGGTCATTTCATGACTGAACGTATCCACAGACTGCCATATATAAAACATACCCAAATGACTTTAGAGCAAGTAAGACAATCCTGACCTCTGTCTGCACTTCAGCTTTTCCTCTGCACATGTGTTTCTGATGCAGCTTCATTTGCTTTGCACAAAAATGATATTGTTCAAAGCTGGTATTTATTCACTTACATAATTACAGTCCATACATCCATGGCTGTGTCTAATCTTAGCTCACTGTAATCGATGCTGCATAAGGTAGGTAAGAATAAAGTTGGTCTAAAGCGTGTGGTCAGTATGAAAACTGTACTTGGTTACGTTAAACCACTGAAACCAGTCAACCGTGTGTCATAGGTACGCTCTGGGATGTAAACAAATGTACCTCGGATTATGGATTAGATTTTGTTGGCTGACAAAACCCTCACTTTATCACTAATTTTCCCAAGTCAGTGACGGTGCAAAAGAAGTTTTTGCTTAAACTGGGGTCAAAAGTACAAGCTGTTCCACTTTGTTAGTTTTTAGCCAAATTCTACAAATAAACATGTAAAAGGAGAATAAGATGGTGTCTAAAGTATTACTGAAACACAGCAGCATTGCTCAACCATGTGTAGCTGGGGGTGGGTGATGTGCAAGCCATTAAAACGAACCACTCCGGATGGTGGAGCGCAGAATCTGGATCAAGCTGTTGACCACAAGTTTGGTCAGCAGCTGGTCAGAGAGAAACGGACAGAAGCGAGTTAAGTGGATGACTTTCAAGTGATGCTTTAAATATCGGAAGTCCTTGCAATTTCTAAATATAAAACTCCGCCGTCTTGAAAAGACATGAAATGCTGTGAGTTTGGTTTCAGTTATTGCTGCTGAGGTTTGAGCTTCGGATCTGATATTTGTGTGCTAACAGTCGCGGGCTTTGTTGTAAACATCTGTTTTGTGTGCTCGCTAATGTGCCAGCAGTTGAATGTTTTCAATGCAGCTGCTCGTCCAAAAACAATTCAAGCAAAAGAAAGAGATCAGGCATAAAATACAGTATGTTCCTCCAATAAAACTTGAAAGAATATCCATTCCAGTGTTGCCACAGCAATAACAACTTAGCTAGCTTGTTTATTGACTAAAAAAGTACAAATAAAAAAAGAGCTAACTACTGTAGTCCACGTCTTAATCAAATTTAGCTTTAATTTAGCTTACTGTTTGCTAGCCTCTTCTAATTACTGAATTATTTTGAATTATTAATTAATGAATGATTTGGCTTTCTGTGGTCAATTCAGCCGCTCCTTAATGTGAAGTGCGCCGTTACGGTACACCTACTGAAACGGTCTGAACCTAGCAGTCCTATTTCCTGTTTTCAAAATAAAATCCGATCTAAAATCAACACAACCTACTGAAAAGAAAAATGTTAAATTAGAAATAAAACTATGAAACTAACCATGTTCTTCTCTCCCCTAGTTTATGCTTGTTCTTCTCTGTCTCTCCGTCCTTTCTCTACAGGTACCTGTGTACCTGGTTCTGCAAGATCCAGATCCAGTCGTGAGGCTTTTACTATCAGTTGTGGCATTGTCATCATTATTGTTACAATATGATTATCAGTATATATTCTCAATACAATCCATGCTACTGCTAGCGTGGATATACAGTAACTATTATACTATAAAAATATTATGACCATCCTTACACCTAGTCTGACAATACCTAATCCAATTGTTATGCATCTGTGGAATCTGATTAGAACAGTTTTGGAAATGTGAAGGTTTTAAGTGAACTGGTTTAGCATGTCAACACAGTTAATTGTTTCACTGTTTCACAAACTGCCTGTGTTCCAAGCTTCCACTTTTCAGTAGTTGTTTTCTGTCAGATTCTTTTCTCTTCTGACCTACTGGGTGGTACCAGTGTGGTTTCACTCATAGCTACAACCTCCTGGTATAATCTGTTTGTTCCCATGTTAAGGAAAACATTGCAAAGTCAATAATAACGATTTAATCCCTCATTTCAGCATGTCTCCTCATGTCTCTTCCATCCACAGCCAACACCAAATTCAGATCTAAGCCAGGGGCTCTTTTTCCTTTTCAGCCGCAGATCCTGGGCAGAGCTCCGTGTCCTGACAACAGTAACCAGAAAGCAATCAGGCTACGTTCAAAAGCCACAATTAGATTTGTACAGTTTTTCCTCCAAACCTGGCATTGAGCAGTCAGACTGCCCTAGACTACACCCTGCTATGCATCCATTAAGAAACTACCCACACTACGATCATTCATCTCAGTTAGAAGGGGTATGCAGGAAACCAGAACCTCATTTCCAATACACTGCCGGTCATACTCTCACACAAAGACCCCAGCACTGCAATGGCTTGCATTGTATCATTGACTTTCTTTCTCTATTCAAATATTTGCTGTAGCTTTTGGTGATGATGAGGTATGACTGTGTGCATTATTCTTTTGAATTTGATTTGAGAGATTAACAGAAACATGTACATGCAGGTAGGACTTGAGGGGATCAAAGTCATGGGGAACATTAAGATTGCTGGATAAATAAAGCATGATGGGAGATGAGGTTAATGTGTACTACGTAGTCAGAAGACAGCAAAAAGTAGGTCAGTTGGCAGGAGATTGTTTTGGGCTGCAACAAAATGTGAGTAACTGAAACGTACGTGGAAGCAAATATCAGGAATTCCTCCTACAGTTTTGTTTGTTTCCTCTCTGTCCACGTTTAAAATCCAGAATGTGCCCTAATTGTACTTTGGAACATCACATGTCGCAGCCAGAGGCGCTGGTGGTCCTCCCCAAACCCCAGCATGTTTGGGGTTGAGGGTTGTTGCCTCGTTTAGATCATCCACTTCCCAGAATCCCCCTCATGCATTGCCCCTGCCCGCATAGCACAAAAGGATGGATGGATCCTCTCCATAAATAACCAGCAGAGCAAAGCCAAAACCACTATGTTTTTCTCTCCATGCTTTGTTTCAAAGCCCCGGATAGTTCACTCCAGAAACTCACTCCTGTCCAAATGTGCTGGATCCCTCGCAGGGACTGATAAATCTTTGGCACACATTTAAATGCATGGAAAACAAAAGCATTGAAATTGATCAATTGACCAGATTAGTCTGACTTGTCTGTACAGGATTATAAATATGGGATAATGTTAGAATGAGTTGATGTAAAGCCTTATTTTTTTTTCCTGAAAGGAAATAAGCGTAATAGATTTATTATGCAAAGCTGTCAAACACTGGCTGCCTTCCTCTCCTCAAACTTTAAGATTTTGTCTGTTTTGTATTATATAAATATCATATTTGGGGATATTTCTATGTTAGTCAGACAAAATAAGAAATTAAATACTGTGTGTCACCAGGGGAGTTGTGAACGGGCCACACGGTTGGTGTAGTGGTTAGGACTCTTGCCTTTGCAGCCAGAAGACCTGGGTTCGTGACCTGGTCGGAAACAAGGAATTTTCTGCATGTTTCTCCAGGTTCTCCTGTTTCCTCCCACAGTCTAAAAACATGCAGATTTGGGAATTAGACCAATTGGACACTCTACATTTACCATAGGTGTGGATGGTTGTTTGTCTATGTGTGGCACTGCAATGGACAGGCAATCTGTCTAGGGTGTGACCCCACTTTCTTCCCAGTGTCAGCTGGGATTAGGCACCAGCACCCCTCAACCCTCATATGGAGGATAAAGCAGCAGAGTGAGTGAGTGAGTGAGTGAGTGAGTGAGTGAGTGAGTGAGTGAGTGAGTTTTGGACTTGCACCAAAACTCAGAGTGTAACAGGAACATGATGAAATTGACAAACACAGAATCAACAGTCACGTTTTTCAGACTTGTTCTGTTCTGTTTGTGCTGATCGGCCAACAGAGACTTTGTAATTAAACGTGGCATTGAAAACTCTATGGGGGGAAATGGTGAAGTGAAATAAAGACACACTAGACATTAAAACTACTATTATGACTTTCTCCCTGGGGACAAATGAAGTTTTTTGAATCTGAAATTGAAAGAAACCTGATCTACAGTTGACCAATATTGTTATTGCAAGGAAGCAGAGACACATGATATCTCATGTTAATGAGCTAAGCTTTAAAGAATGTATGGAATTATTTCATGTTTTTATTAGATATTTCGTCTGTATTTGGGACTATGATCCTTTATTCCATATTCATGGGTGGTTTTCACAGTGGTTTGCTGCTTATATTCTAGTCATACAGTATGTCTTTAAATGTCTATAGTTAATGATTCATTTGAATCAGATTTTTTTTGTTTAAACATTATAATGGTATGATTTGACAATGATATAGTAACTTTATGTTTACATAATTGGTCACCATATGATTCAAAAATCCATTAATTGTGGTTTAACATACAAAAAATTAACAAAACTAATACAAAAAAATAAATATTCCACATAGGCATAATTGAATTTTGTTACCGTCTGTTTAATTGTTTTAATATAGTACATTTAAATTTTATTAAGTAAAAAACTCTCCCAGAAGTCTTCAGAAGTTAAGCATTTCAACTTCTTATATTAGTGTCATGTGACTCTTGCACAAATGTACTGCATAATCAGTCAGTTCATGAGAAAAATAATTGGCCACTTAATTCAACAACTCCCCTTTAAATGACACATACACACAAAACACCCTTCGAATGCTCGTCTTAAAAGTGTCTCCTTTCACTACCCACTGTGCTGCAGCTTTAGAGCATCCAGGGATTAGTGGCCTGATTAAAGCTGTATGTGCTCACACATCCCTGTAACACACACCACATACAGTAAACACACGCGGCGGCGCGCACATCTCTCCAGTCAGACGGAGAACACGGGGAGGGTGCAGTAAGCTCAGTCTGTCACCTTGCCAACAGGAGGTCTTATCACACTTCAAGCCAGGTGGAGAATCTCACAGCACAAATGTGAGTGTCAACACATTATCAGGCATCATCACACTCGAATCACAGCCCAGACTCTACCCCCCACACACACACACACACAACCACCACCAGACCAACTCAAGACACTTTATCATTTGCCCCATGTGTTCATGTGAATTCATTATGTTGCTTGCTACTGTTACTTACATCAAACTGTGTCATCACAGTATGTTTCCATGCAATGAATTTCCAGTGGTTTTTTTATGTTTTCTTACTTCTAACACTCAAATCTGGGATGTTTCAGCCACTTTCATATCACTTTCCATTTCAGAAGTATCCACTGGACTATATATTTCGAATAATTCATCACTATGTCAGTTGACTACCATCATGCATTTGTGTAGATTCTGACTCATCCAGGGCATCGTTATCCATAAGTCAGTAACAACAGGACTGGAAGTATGCAACTTGAGGTCCAGTTGTTACTGACATTTTGGAATACTGCTATTCATTACACCAAACATGCTTTTAGCAGCACATTTGTTTTTCATACCACAGTTGTTCTACCAACCACTTTGCAACTGCAGAACACCTAGCAGTGTTAGTATTCTTGTTAGAGATCATTGTAAGACACTTCATCATGGGGATAATGCTCGTGCTAGGAGAAAGAATCGTTCATGTGAGCTGCTTTCTGACTGCAATCAGCTCCCCTCTGTGGACCGGGGGGGCATACAGTACTGTGTTTGGCTTATTGTTCACTGGAGGGTATGATTGAGAGCAAGACCTGAGCCTATATGGTGTCAATATCAAATGTATGACCTCTGCGTCCTTGGATTTCAAGTGCCAAATAGGGATTTTGCACTTTTCTTTTTTCTGTTAAAGCACCCCTGTTGTATGCAGGGATCTGTATGTCGCCTGAATTTTAAAAACTGCTCTTGACACTGAAGCATTATTCTGCAGTAGCTGGTGACAGAATGATGAACAGTTAGCTCTGCAGCAGAATACAAGACCGATCTAGAGGCAAATTACTCACTGGGGAAGGTGTGCCCAGGCAATGTACAATGAATGAACAAGCGAGAGGAATGAAAAACAGAGTGATCATTGAACTCTGGATTTTAAAAGATGGCCTTAGTGCCCAGTTAAGAGTAATTCACACTCACAGTGAGCATTAATGTGTGCAGCGCAATCTAGGTCTAATGCAGACTTTTATGGCCTTGTTTTTCAATGACCGTGGATCATTTATATCACTGCCAAGTTGGAGGCCAAATAAAGCAAAGGCCTCAAGCCATGCACAAGGAGCTATTCAGATCATTGAAATACTACTGTGACAATCACATGTAAATGTAACCCTTCTTGTTAGTGAGGTTGGTCAAACTGGAGCCTTGGCACAGTTGCTAAAGGCTACAGTGCTATAGAGCTGAGACTCCTTCCTCTGATCTGAGGCTGATTCAGCTAATGATGCAGAAGGGAATTAATCCCCAGTAATGTTTGAGCGCTATGACTGAGAACATCAAGACTGTGAGAACAGCTATGGTGCGATGACTTGGAAAGCCTGATCTCATTTTGACTCCATTGGTCCAACACTCAATCTGAAAATGGGAATAACTATTCACTTAATCCAAATCCTTACAAAAACAATGTAGTAGTCAAATGCCTTAGAGGTGTGAGTGGGAGGTTTGAGACAGGCAGTTGCTCATAGGTTAATCCCTCCCTCCATCTCCTCCTTCTTCGAGTCTTGCCATCCTTTCCACATCCTTTGTCCACTGACTGATTGTGTACATTCATCCATAAATTTCTACCAAAATGACCGTCTGAAGCAGTTTGGTATTCCACGCAGGCACGCCTGATCCCGCATTCCAGTCCGGTAGGTCGTGATGGTGACACACAAAGGTCTAAATCAAGAGGAAGCCGAGCAGAGTTGTACGAGTGGGGCTACCGGCAGAACTCCTCGTGGAGCTTCTCCTCAAAACATCATTATTTTCTGTCGTTGACTTGCATACATACTGTTCTACTGCAAGTTCTGCAAAGTTTCAAAACAGTTATTATGTTTCAGCTCCATATCAGTAATCTGTAATGTCTGAAGTAATCTGTGCTTGCATACGAAGAGCAAAAGGAAAAGTAAAGTAGGGATTTCACTTTTTATCAGGCGATGATGTAGAAGGTAGAGTAGATGGTAGATGAGTTGCAATTGATTACCGATCAAGAAGCAAAATGTGGTTAACTGAGTTACTGAATTTCCAGAAGATAATTCCTATATTCTCTCCAAATTGACCATAGGTGTGAATTGTTGTTCGTCTATGTGTTTGCCCTGTGATGGACTGGCAGCCTGTCCAGGATGTACCCCACCTTTCACCCTTTGTCATCCAGGTTTGGCTCCAGTGGCCCCCACGTTCCTCATGTGAAGGATAAAGTGGTAGAAAAAAAATGAATCCTTGTATTCCAGAAGGTATTTTCTAATTAAAACATCTGCAGCGTTTCCAGTGTCCCTTGTTTTAGAGGCTAGAAAACAGAGCAGTATGAATTTAAAATAGAGTTGGGAAGGGGCCCCTGAGGCTACTTATGTATGAGGCCCAGGTTTTTTATCCTTTGCTACTGACTCCACTTAAATACTGAGGCTTTAAGGTAACTATATGCAAAGCTTAAAACACAAATGGCAGAAAAACAGCAAGGCCCCAACTGTGTGTCAGACTCATATTTTCTCACTCTCCTCTGTCTGGTGTGTTTTGTACATTCCTCACTGCTGCTTGGCCACGAGGCAGCACAGGGTCACAGGGCACAAAGAGGGAGACACTGAAGACGAGTAGGGGGGCCTCCCCTCTCTGAGTGCCGACTGTGGAGCAACAAGGAGGGTGGGGTGGAGGGATGGTGGTCCCATAAATCTGCCTGAGCCCGTTTGCGAGAGTTTGAGGGACAGACTTTCACAGGGAGTAGTGAGGGGCCCCTACAGAGGAGCTGTTGTCAGCCTTTTCCTCCACAGCGCCTCCTGCTTCTGTCCATCCACTGAGAGCCGCAGTGATGATCCCCGCTCCAGGCTACAGAGTCCTGTGATCTCCACTTATGGAAGATGTATGGCTGTTCTGGCCTCTGTTAAACCCGGGGTCAGTTCTGCGGGGGCACTTATGTAACCTAAACATCACAGACACCTGGCGGAGATGAAAGAGGCCAGGATCATTTTTCACTCCCTATTTCCGCGCTGAGATGTGCCATAATATTTCCTACAGACCTGTGAGCCCATAAAGACTGGAGGCCTGCTCTGCCCATGAAATACAGTCTGCTTTAGACCACTAATACTGCAGCCATGGTGGCAGTTGTCATGGCAACCAAGAGTGAGGATTTTGGGCAGCACATCAAGCTTTTACTATTGGTGTGATGTGATCCTCGAGGATTTTTAAATGTTCACACACACACAGGATAATCTAGTTGAGACAGAGGAGCATGCAATTGGTGATTTTAAATGATTGTTGAGTAGCAATGCCAAGAAAATGGGATCTCACTAAATCTAATGCAATAAATCATATGCAACTTTAGAGTAAACACAAAAATGGAGGTGGACTGTTGACGTCATCAGCTAGTTGTAGCCAGGTAACTTCACATTAACTTTGGATTAAGTCACTGCTTCAAAATTGAAGTGAACCTGTGTTATGGAGTGACTAGTTCCAAGATAACTCTGACTTACGATACAAAAATCTTACTGTTTCTTACCCTGAATTGATTGCTATGGCTGTACATTTGTGTGTTATTTTTCTCGCTGTGTTTTAAATTTTTATTTATTATAAAATAATGAATAATAATTATTTTATTCTATGTACCATCTGTGAGCCTGCAATAGATTGAATTGAATATCCCCAGTCTCCAGGTGAACCTTGTCTGCTATGTGTGATGTCAGTGGGTCCTTCACTGCTGTTCAGTTCATCACCTCATTTTAACACTCACCTGTACAGTTATTAAAATAATATAAAGGCTAGACAAGAAAGAAGAATGTCAGTTTAAAGCTAGAAAAGATATTTAAGTTTGCGTGAAATGGTGCCACAATTTATAGGAGGGTGCTGCTGTGACCCTCTGCATCCTCTGACTGGGGGTAGGCGGTGTGAGTCCTAGGTCATCTAGGGTGCCATTGTCCTTGGTCAAGAGACTGGACCTCATATTGAGTGTGACAGAATGTAATGAGGAGGTTTTACAGTGGTCATTAAAACCACATATAGAGCGTTTTCCATAGCAGACATTTCTACCAGTGACAAGATGATAACACACAGTACAGTCAGTCAGGCTTGAGCTGGAACCAGTTGAAGTGAAGCACCAACGGAGAGACAAGACTAATGGACTCATTTGATTCAGCCAGATGTCGTATAAAGGGAATAAACAACCTTTTTTCACTCATTTCAGGCAGTTTTTTTCTGAAGCGCTGATATAAACAAATGGGGAAACAAGCTGTTTGTCGGAGGAAACAGGTGCTCACATGCACATAATCACATGCCGTACTCAGAGAAGAATAGCCTCCAATACCCACTTGCGGCCCAGAGAATGGGCCCCAGCTGGGCACAGTGTAGACTACACAAACGTGTTTTAAACATGCCTTCCAAGAGGCATTCATCTGAGGATATGACTGTTCGTAGGGGACAATGAGAGCCGATAGGGTCCCTGTGATTGTGATAAATGAGTTGACACAAATTGTCACAGTGGGAAACACACGAGAGGCAGGCTAATTACAGGAGATGTTTGCTACTTTAAAGAGGGCAGGAGCACAGAGAACTTTCTCTGTAACAACAGGGCAGATTATGAGAAATTGGGCTTAAATAGAAAGGGCACCCCACTATTCCTGTGCATGACTCCCACTCTGAAGGAACATGGTTGGATTGTGTGAATTGGTCGTTTCTCCAGATGTTTCCAGTCTCCGGAAGATTGGGTCCAGACATTACCAGTCCAGCAGGAGACTGACTGTCGGGCACATTCACGACAGCCGAGGAATGTCCAGAATGTCCAGGTGATGTTCCAGAAATTCTCTGAATAATAATTTCTCACATGAGTTCACTCTGACTGACATGTGCGCTTGCATGACAAGTGTTGGAAATGGTGTTCTCACATAGAATAATATCCCAAGGTTTGGGTGCGTACATGGTCCAAAGTTTACTCTTTACATATGAAGAACACATAAGTAGGTTGTCTGCATCAGCAGGAGAATCTCAGGAGAATCCAGACTAAGGGTGGTGCCAGGCTTGAGCATGGAGAAGGTAGGACATTTGTGTCCATTCACACTTAAGATGTTTCTCCTTTGGCGCTCTCACATGAGCTCACTCAGACATTTCCGATGAATGTCCGCAACAACTTTTGTAAACACTTCCTTTCTCACTTAGAGGCCCTTTGGACCATTTCCAGAGAATCTCAGCATTTCATTGCATGCCTGAACGCAAACCTCGGCTTGTTGTCTCCCTTTTAATTAAGGGACAAACAAGAAATGTTTTCTACTTTTAGACCAAGTGACCTTTAAATGGATACACATGAGTAGCAAAGAGACTCTCGCACTGTCTAAACTTGCAAGAATGGTTTATGGAAACCAATATCAATGTTTTTCTCCTAAGAAATGGATGTGCATTTTTTTCCTCTAGTGGATGAAAACATATTATAATTAATATGCAGGTTTTATTATTTTCCTATTTTCAGATATTTATGTTATCCTCTTTACATTGGAATAAACAGTGGTTAAACAAGTTTTTAATCTATTAAACACTAAATATTGAGTTAAAATTTGACTTTTAACTCAAAAAGTTATACTGCAAATTAAACTGCAGTCTCAATATTTGGCAGAAAATTCACAATTTGATATTATTCCATATTGTTCAACCCTGTAGTCCAGGGGCCATTAACCTCTGGAGCCTGTGTCAGTGTCAGCTATGGCAGACAGGAATTTCTTGGTTTTACATGTTCAGCACATGCGGGCTAAAAGTTACAATTTGCAGATCATAGTACAGTAACAATTTACCGAGACAAACTGTGAGCAACAAAAGCGCTCTGATGTAGACCTTCCTGTGACTTTGTCACTTCGTCAGAGATCAGCCTCGGTGTTTTTTCTCACCTCCATCAAACGCTGAACTGGGCGTGTGGAGGTGACATCTCAGCTATCATCTGCAATATCTTTGCTAAAGTCAGGGTGAGTTATAAAATAACCTTACTTTCTTTGTATTTTGTCTGTACGGTACTTGCCTGGGCTGTATTTCTTTCTACTATAATCTACATTCATTAAACACTTACCATACTTTTATTTAACAACTTCCACATCAGGGTTTTAGCTGTTAGAACATGATCATGAAATGTGACAGGATGTGAAATACTTCAATGTGGCACCACTACACTACAGTAGTAGCCTGTTGCAAATTCTTGTGTTCGCGTTAATTTGAGCTATTTAATTTTAAGCCTCCTAAATGAGTGTTTGTCTTAAATTTCTTTATGGTCTTTAGGTTGTGGTCTTCCTCCCTGGTCTCTTTGTGGTAATTTTGCATCTTTGTGACCAATTTCTATTTATTTGTGGTCAATCTACAATACGATAACATTTAATGCAATATGCTTTATTGTGTCTTTAGGGAACATCATTTGGGTGTAAAAGGTGGAAGATGTCAATACAGTATAAGAAAAATATTTGCTTTACTTATTTATTGCAGTTTTTGCATTTATTGCTTTTCGGTCATTTTTTGTGTCCTAGTGATTTTGTCTCTCTGGTCATTCTCTGGTCCTTTTATGATCTGTTTATGTCCTGGGGTCATGTTCAGTTTTGTTGCAATTTTTCCTCTTTCTGTCTTTGGTCATTATGGTGTGTTGTGGTCATGTAACACCACTTTGTGATAGTTCTAAGGTCTCTTTCTGGTCGTTTTTGTGCGTTGTGATCATTTTGTGCATCTTGTGGTTGATCTCTTATCTGTGTTGACGTTGATCTTGGTCTCCTTCGGTTCATTCTTCTTGTGATTATTTTGCATCTACTGTATATCTCTCTGTTGATTTTGCGTCCTTTTACGGTCAAACTTGAGTCTTGTGGTCATTTTGCATCTCTCTCACGCAACACGTCCTCCAACTGATACTTAACTATGGGTTATTTTTACAACCCCTGAATTCGACCCATAAATATGTATATAGTGAAGTATTTTTCTTCTCAAAGTGTTGCTGAGGTTAGGGTCAGGGATTACTATAGTATGTTATGTTTCATTGGAGGACGTCTCCTTTCGCTGGTCATTTTGTGTCCTGTGGTCATTTAATGTATCTCTTTGGTTTTATCTCGTCTCTTTGTGATTGTTCTTGTGTCTTGTGGTCATCTTTCAGTCATGTTACGTATCTGTAGCATGAGTTTGTGCCTTAATTCTCTCTTGGTAATCCAGCAACCAAACTACCCCTTTCATTACATTCCAATGCGGTAGGGTAACATGAGTTAATATTTGACGTGAATGAAAGAAAACAACTTCATTTAATTGCGAAATGTCTCTTTTTCCAGAAAACCACACATAATCCTACTGTGCTGCGGTGACAATGACGTCAGGTTTTGGGGTGGGGACTGTGGAGGGAGGGGCGGGGACAGGACGTGCCTTGTGTCCAATCAGCGGCTGTGTATGTAAATGAGCCGTGCACAGCGAGTGTGGTGAGGAGTAATGTGGAGTTGAGCGGCAGAAAAGCTTCGTCGCGGACTCACTCGTTGCTCTCCGGACTTTTGGACGTTGTATGGTGTCGTTAGCGGCGCACACGAACTCCTCACTCCTTCAGATGTGTCTCCCTTCGCTGCGATAAAGCGGATATTTTTCTCACTTTTTGTGGAGGAAGAGAAAGCAAGATGAAATACAAAGTAAGTGGTCGCTGGTTTATGGTTCGGAGACTTTGACGCTCAGTTTATTTCTTTATACAAAGCTTTGTTTTTATGGTTAAAGTTGGATTTTTAAAATGGCCGAATGATAAGACTATGATGCTGTGTCTTTCCAGTTGCATGTGTTTGGTTGACATATGTGTATGAATGAGTGAGTAAATGTGTGTGTCTCATCTCTGTGAGCTGCCATACAGGAGCGTCAATACAGTAAAGATGTAACCCAAACCCTGCCCCCGCCCCCAAAGCCCCGTGGGCCCCTCACGCCCATGTAGAAGTATGGACAGAATAATAATAATAATGTTCCCATTTATATTTCTGTGAATAATAAAATGTGCAATTTTAATCAAATGTGAGATAATTAAACAATAATAAAGGGGGCTACAACTTCCTGTACAATGTGATTTTTTCCTTTATGTAATTCAGATATAGGTCATATGGATAAAAACCTTGTAGTAATTAATACTGTATTACACAATCAATAGTATGTAACAAAATGTGTGCATCACTGGTCAATAAACCCTTAAAACCCAGAAAAAATACTAAAGGTTTCAAAAATTGGTTGTATCCAATTTGATTAATCCACTGATTATACTAATTCACGGGTTTTATTCATTCTGGTCCACAAAATGTTGCCACAGAAGTCATATCTGTTTAATTAAAAGTCTTGCTTTACGATATGAAGCCCAAATACTCTTTACATAACTGTGACATAAAATTATTATGTCACTATCATTTGATAAAGTAATCAGTAGCTCACAGATGCTCTGTATCACTCAGGCTGTGCTCTCGACTCTCTCGTGTCTGCGATGGTTTATTTCATGACTTTAATTTTTGTGATGGACAGTCCTTTCATGCGTTTTAGCTCATCTGCTCTAACCACTATCTTGAGAAACATTTAGCAAAGACAATTTGTGGTACATTGAGTAAATTGTCCTTTTCATTTTCATCATATTCAGCATTCTCTGTACTCTGAATTCTGTGTAATTCTGCCTCAGTGTAAAATGGAAGCAATAACTGCTCTCTTTCTCATGCAGTCATGATTCACAGGTTTTGAGGGGAGTGTCTTCCCTTTTTAACTCGATGTGTCCCAAAGGGTGTTGTAGCTGCTGTTTGCCGGAGTTTTGGCTCAGACTCTAGACATGACATAGCACAAGTTGTAATATGTGTAATTTAGGTCTCTCTTCTCCTCAGCACCTGCTGGGTCTGGTGTCAGGGTTTGCTTGTGATTGGTGGACATGTGCACATGTGTACCTGCATCATGGTCTTCACTGACTCATTGTTCAAGACAGCACACACTTCTCAGAACCAGGGGAAGTTGGGGGAGATGGGGAAAGTGTGGGGCCAGTGAGCCTTGTAAGGATTTTTTTAGAAGGAAGGACTTTTAACACAACCTCCAAGATTGTTTACGTCATTCTGAACAGGACGATTCACGTAACTAAATGTGAACTCTCTCCGACATAAAACTATGTCTCCTTGCCTTTGTTTGTCTTGAACAGATAAGTGCATAGAAACCATGCAACCTGTGCTCTCTGATCTGCATTATTATGTAACACTGCCAGGGAAGAAGGAGGTTGGTGGGGAAAGAGGTGGCAAATCAGGCAGGTAACATGACCTTGTCATGCTTAAATTGTTTATCGGGTTTATTCCGGCTCACATCGCTGCTGAAGTTTACAGTGTCAACATTTTTGACCCCTCCTCCCGCTTTTACTCTTGATCTCAGCCGCCATGAATAATTCACAGCTATTTTAAGCACTGTTTTCCATGTAGAGCAGTAATATTTAAAGAGAAGCTTAACGAGGTTGCCCCAGTGGCGGCCGCCCTGTCACACAGGCATTGTACGGCTGCAGTGTGACCAGACGCTACCCTCCTCCTCCTCCTCCTCCTCCTCAATGACATTACAAATAGTTTCCAACAGATGCTCAGGTGTGAAGGAAAGGCTTTTCCTCTATAGGTCACTTAATGCGTATAATCCCCATGATGGATCCGCCACACAGATGGGTCTCCAGCCTTTTTCTCTAGCAAGACCCAGGGATCTCTGAGAAGAAGCAGCATGGAAGATAAATAAATGAAAATATGACATCTGAGGAAGTTTAAAGGAGTGGTTTAACACTGTGGAAAAAAATCTAGCACCTAAGTCTAGCAGCCAGGTAGATTAGCATAACATAAATAATAACTAATAAAAACATTTGATTCTGTACTTAGTGCTACAGCTTATTTGTTCAGATATAAAGACATAAGTGTCTGGCTCTTGGAAAATAAATACCAAGCCTTCAGAGGCAAATACCTGGATTTTTCCACCAGTTAGTCAGAACCGAAGAAGACAAACAAATCCATGCGCCCACAGCTACCACAGAAGATGACTACAACCTGGATGACAAGTTTGCTACTATTATCAGTGTTATATTAGCTGATAACGCCTAAACAATCATGTCAATACTGATTTCCTCAGAATTGGTTTGTGAACTGGGACCATGGTACTGTGCAAAAAGTTGATAAGGCCTCTGCTAAAGTTTTGCAGTCTTGTGCTCACATCATGGTCAAACAAATAGCTGCTCTGTTATGTCTAAAATGAGAGTCAGCATCAGTCTGGTGCACTACGCATGTTCACCTGATTCTACATTAGATTTCATTCCAGTAAACTGAGCTTGTGCAGTCAAAATGTACACATATTTCTACAGCTACAGCTCTACTTTGAGTCTGAGAGTAATGTCGGAGACATTGGAAGACATTTGATGACCATGGTGGCCTTCAGGAAAATGACAGAAACAGAAACTATGAATTGGCCTTTCGTGTTCTCTTGTTCATTTATTCATTCATTGTCTACCACTCACCAATCTAGCTGACATAGGGCAAAAAAGTGGGATGGATCCTGTACAGGTCACCAGTCCACTGTAGGGCCAGTATACAGAGACAAACAACCGTTCACTCGCACATTGACATCTATGGTCAATTTAGAGTGTCTAGTTAACCTCTGCATGTTTTTGGACTGAAGGAGGAAACATGCTCCTTTGTTAACAAACTGAAATCCCTCTGACCTCTTATTATATCTGTAGTAAGCTAATATCTGGCAGTTTATGTGATGCTATAACCTAACTAGTGGGACAATAACTAAACAAAAGCCTCTTGCGTACTCTCTTGCCTAGAGACTTCCACAACCTTTTGAATCATTTTTCGCAGCTGATGTAACCATTGCAGAAATAGCTTCAGAAATAGCTTCACAACCACACTGAGGAGTGGAGAGATGAACCCATACACTGGCCAATATGTGTCTTTTCCTCACTTTCTCTCTTTTATGGGTTCAGGTTCCAGGCACTGGTCCAAAAGCAAAGGGAGCCGGAGGAGAGCAGACATTGTTATGTGAGTGAGAGGGAGGAGGAGAAGGATGAAGAGGGGGAGGAGGAGGATCTGTGATGCTGAAAGGGGCTGCAGAAAATGAAAGAGAGAGGAAGTTGTGCAGGGAACAAGAGGGCAAACAGAGTAGGGTGTATTGTGGTGGGGGGATGGAAGTTGGGAGGTCCAGGGGCGCCCCGTGAGAATGAGAGCAAACCAGGCAACAGTGCATGGGAAGGTTGTTCAGAAGATGCACATGATTGTTTCAAGGTGCCTCTTTATATAGTTAATGAGTCTGGCAGCAGGGCATGTCCAGTCCTTTTTTTTCCCCTGTGTCTGTGTGGGTTTTGTTGTGCAGGGGCGGTGGAATTGTGCAGGAAGACACATTTTGTATTCCTGCGCAATTCCAGTGACAAAAAAAGTGATTTTAATCATTGAAAACCTTCTTGTTTCGTCTTCTGCTTGTTCCCTTTTTGAGAATTTGCTGCACGTTTCACACATTTCAGCAGCGAAATCACTTTTCCACACGTCTTTTTCCTGCCCACTGGCTTTCTGTCATGTAATATTTGAGACCGAATTTAACACAGACCCCTCATTATTCCACCACATGTTAAAAAGTTGTGGTATTGTTGTGCTGTGATGCTGTGTAGCTTGAGTTTCCCATCCCCTAACTGCAACGTTGCTCCTGTGCAAGATCTCCAACGAGTGTGAAGCGCTTCTCTCCCAGGGAGAATGAATAGCAGCCAACTCTGCCCCCCCCCCCATCCTTCATTGGGCCCGCGCACCATGAGCCAACTATTAACATTTTTGAAACAGTCAGCATGGAGACTGACTGCATACAATGTGTCCTAGTTTCATCCAGAGTTAGAGAATTTACCCAATGTCAGCAACTAAAAGCACACAATTCATGTTTTGTTTGCTTGACCTCTGTCAGAAAATAATTCTCACCAACCCATACAACCCCCAGTCCTCTTCCTTGAGGAATGCCAACTATTTTGCAGGGTCACCTCTCACGTCGGGAACTCTAACTGGCAACTCCTTAAAAATGTTTGTTATTATTTGTCATACAAGATGGAAAACTAATGATTGTGTTTGCAACTGAATAAATAAAGAATTTTGAAGGCTCTGTGGGCTGCACATGCACTGAAAACTGAAATTAGTTTAGTTTTTGTACTGGTGCAAAGACTGACAGCAGCAGTGTTGTGGTTTATTGAAGCTTCTGTTGGTGTTGAAATGTGAATCTGGTCCTTTTGTATTCAGATATATACTAGATAAACAGAAATAAGCTTTTCTGAGAAAGAGACAAAAAAAACCTCCTGTTTACTGTTGACATTTTAGATCATTTGAGACATTTTTTGCCTTTAAACCCTTTTGTAAATTTAGGAAGGATTTCAAAATGCTTTCCTTTGAACTGCTGAAATAATGACTGACTAAAGTTCAACTGCCAACTTATTTTAACCGCAGATTCATGACTGAAATTATTTTAAAGCACTATCTTCTTGGTTCTAAATTTGCTTCAGCTTCTTGAATATGAGCACTACTTGCCATTTTCTGCTTCAATTAACTAGACTGTGAAAATCTTTGACTGTTTGTCATCATCCTGGACTAGGTTTTATTGCTGCAAACCTGATCAATGCTTACTCACAAAAATAAAGAAATGACAAAATCTAGAAGCAAAAAAAGCACCAATTTTAGACTAAACTGTTCAAAAGGGTGAATCTTTCCCTCTAGTGAACAAAAGAGCTTCCTTTTATCTGTGGAAGCCTTTATGTCTTAAAGGCTGATGATGGCAGCCTCAGTTGTTTGTCTGTGAGATCCTTTGCATAGCGTGAAATCGGGTGGACACTGGGGTGAATCTGCATCTCATTGGTTATTCCTATATGTAAAACCGTCTAATGTGGCCCTGCAAAGATACTGAGAAACATATTTCACATCTTGGCTCATGCCTTTTGGAGGGATTAGCTCAATCTCTGGGGGTTACCAAGATGCACTCATGTACCCTCTTTTGGCATTGGCACTGTAGGCTTGGAAATAATCCACGTTGTCTCTGCACCGCCAAGCCTGAGCGACTGTTGGCTGAGGTCCCATGAGTACCATCCATACTGTTGTCTCCTTGTCTTTCTGACGGTTCCCTGCGGATGCAGTAAATTGAACCCCTCAACGTAGCAGGGATTCAGCAGTGTGGATGTATGGCTCTTCAATTTGAGTGGCAGTTTCTCTTCCTGCTGCTTTTCTCAGGCCTCAGAATGACTTGACAGTGAACATGAGTCAACGTTGCACAATGTAACTTCCCCAGCAGCCTTTGCAGTTCACAGAATGTATCTCCAGCATGGCTTTTACGTCTAATTATAGGCTACACATGGCGTTCACGACCAGAGCAAGAGTCCAAGATGTGCAATGATAAGAACTGGTCGTTTGTAGCTTGGCTCTCTTTGGATTTTACAGGAGACAGGAAATGCTGCAGGCTAAGGAGTGGGCTGGAAATGTCAAGTTACCTTGTGGTTTACATGACAGCAGTAATAATACTAGAAGTAGCAATACATTTGTGATTAATGGGCAGAGTAAGGAGGAGCTGAAGTTAGTCAGATCATTTCCTGTGAGTTATCTTAAATGTTGCTGAAGGTGGTGTGGGTGTATCCAGTTGACCTTGTATGTCATCATGAGTTTTACTACTACTAAAAGGCTAAAAAGCTTGCGTGGAGTTTGGCCAGAGCAAAGGCCACAGCGAGGAAGGTGGAAAAGCTGTTGTATCGGACACAAGTGAAAAGAATTGATGGTACATTTGGTGTCAAAACCAGCATTACTATCACAGTGACAAAATATTAAATACAATGGAATTTCTGTAGTACAGGATACATAAGTTTGTTCTTTTTTTTGGACAAAAAAATGAAATTATGACTAAGGTGTGACTCAAGATCAGTAAAGACAACTTCAAAAACTGCAGTTTCTCATTTGAGCTCTGCATCACTAAGCACCCTCTTGTGTTTGTGGATTCATATCAAGGCCAAGTAATATGGATTTTTGGAGCTGCTCTAAATTTCAAGAAGTTGATGTTGTGAAGGAGGACATGAGGATAGTTGATGTAACAGAAGAGGACTCAAGGGATAGGGCAAGATGGAGGCTGATGATCTGCTGTGGCAAGCCAAAAGAAGAATAATAAATATCTGATTTTTCCAATATAATGGCCCATATAAAAATAGCAACAATGCAGCAGCTGTCCCTGTGATTATCACGAACCCTTTTCTCTTTCAGGAAGTCGGAAATGTCAACACTAGTATGTCTGTGTAAAAGGTCCCTGTTGGCTGATTATATCAGACAATCAATAAATTGGTCAGGTCCTAGTTTCATGGCGGGTTTTATTAGGACATTTATTACATTTGAATAATACTTGTAACTGAGGCTGAAATTGAATTAAAAAAAAAATGTGTGTCATGTTTGTGTCACAGCCATTGCTGCTGCTGCAATAGTGAACTTCCTGTTGTTTTCTGAACAAATGCACCTGTCACTTTCATGTCGTACAGTGTTCATAACTGTCACTCTGAAACGCAGACACAGTGTAAGAAAAATATTGATTACATTGTTCTTGATGGAAACTGCCCAACTGGTACAATAATTATCCCAATTAAAGCCTAACCCTAACAACATGTGAAACTAATTTTACAATTTTACAAGTAAAATGTATGTTATTGTATCTTGCATACAAATGCATGATTGGTTAATTATTTGTTCTAAAAACTCAAGAAAACATAAGTTTAAAAAAAAATCATATTAGTGATTTCTAATTCAAATAATCCATCAATCAGTTGCAGTTTCAAAAGAGCTTGTCGTCAGGGAAACTCCACCATTATGACATCGAGTTTCAGCCACCGACAAAACAAAGATGCAGTCTCTCATCTGTGATGTTTTGAGCAGCAGTGGTTTGTCGTAGCTTGCACTGTGGTTTTGACGCGGCACAAGACAGATCCTGTTGAAGAGATGGTCGCCACGTCTGATGCTGTCAAAGTGCTGCAGCTCGTGAATCACAAATGGGAGCTGGGGGAAGGTGGTGGGTGTCATATTTACCCTGAGGATACAATAGTCTTTTATTCAGTGTTATACAGTGAATGGAGCCTTTTCTATCAGTTCAGAGGAGCCTGGTTTGCTCTGTCTTGGTATTTGCTGTTGAATGAAAACAGAATGTGTATATTTAAGTCACTAAACAAATGAGGAAATAAACGCTCTGAAATATCCAACAAGTGGAGTTATTGATTGCAGTTTGTTAGTTACAAGTCTCTCTCTCTGTAACTGGGGTGTAAATAAGTATTGATCAACAGCTGCTTTTGCAACATATCAGTGTTTGTGAGGCATCTGTGCACGTGTAGGATCATGTCTCTCTGTGGTGCCGAGGGTTAAAATGAAAGCTCCACATTTGCGACACAGACCATTTTTTTTTTCCACAAGACGTTTTCAGAAACAGAGAAGGTAAAATTTCACAAAGTCTGCTGTGTAATTATGTTAATACACAGCCACTGGCAGGGCTTATAAAGAGGCTGTAATCAGAGGGTCAGCCTTCCTGAAAACTGTCCAAATTAAGAAATTACCATGTACGCTGAGCTCTCAACCGCATCCCATGAGCCTTTTCTACCCAGAACCCTTCACACGGCCCAGTTATTTGAACTGGCTCTCACCCGCAGCAAGCTGCACTCCAAGGAAAGACTCGTAAAAGTCATCAGGTCCTCATTATCGTCATTACTATAATTATTTTCTATATTTAACCATGTGAAATGAGGCCAAATGAGTGTGCATGAACCACCCCGGAACACGTG
The DNA here is from genome assembly GCA_016785285.1 of Brachirus orientalis. Classification (NCBI taxonomy): domain Eukaryota; kingdom Metazoa; phylum Chordata; class Actinopteri; order Pleuronectiformes; family Soleidae; genus Brachirus; species Brachirus orientalis. Next base: position 1,191,706 of record JAFBJR010000624.1, read on the forward strand.
CTACAGTGGTACAGCCCTAATTTTCACACCAGCCATTGCTTCACCAGCACCTGGCGATGGTCTCTCAGTCGGAGCGTACCACTTTTTTTTTTTAAGAGCAGGCCGATTTTGTTTGGGTCGAAACGTCCTCGTGTCTGTGAAAGCAGCACCAGCTCCCGTTGCTGTGGAGACATGGGTTGTTGCTATGTGGTGTGGTGGTGCTTTTGGCCACAGTAGCCGGGGAATTAGAGTGTTTGTGAGCTTGTTTAGCCAAAGCCACCTTCATTATTATTAGACTGATGTGTACCCCAGAGAGAGAGAGACGGAGAGCTGAAAACACCCAGAGAGCAAAGGTGGGCCTCTTTTCAGCAGGCGGAGAAGTTACATAAGATTGGTTTTATTTTGGACTGGTCAATGAAGGTTTGCCATATGAATGAGAGGAGGTTTGCAGTGTTTATATTCAGACGAGCCGCTGGTGGAAAAACAAAAATTGCCCTGTTGACGTAGAGATGTGTGAGTCATTAGATGGATTAGTGGTGGTGAGCTCAGACAGCTGGGTCCCCAGGCTGGATATCATGCTCCAGGTGTGAAAATGGACGGCTCAGCTTTGCACGATTTTTTGCTTTTTAATGACAAAAACATACCAATCTGTGGTACCTTCTTACAGCCAGATGTTGTCAAGGGTATGAAGAGGAAAACACACGTGAGTTTGAGGTTTGTTGCCTAAAAATGTCCAAAGAGCTGGAAGGACTAGATCATTAATCGATCTATCAATAAACAAAGAAATTATACTCCCCTTTGTTGTTATTGGATAAATGGATTTGAAATTTGTCAAAAAACATTATGTTCCAGTCTCTGCATACAAGGGTTTTTTCATAGTTAATGTTTTTTTAAAGATTTGGACTAATCAGACATCTGCATTTTTTCTTCCTTTTGTTTTATACTTAATAGAGTAGCGGTAAAGTTATTTTAAAAAAAAAAAAAAAAAAAAAAAAGTATGTCTGATTAAGGAAAGAGGCCATGTAAAGAATACAGATTTAACCATGTCTGTTTAGTGTTTTTCCAGAGTGTGTAACAAACAATGTAAGAGATCTCGGGCTGGAAAACCGTAAATGTCTCAAGGGAAGATCTTTTTTTTACAGTTTAACCCACTAAACAGGCCAGAAACACAACATATTGACATAAGGAAGCAGTAGATCATCTCCTGGCTCGCTGACTTATAACAGATAACTTCCTGGAAGCTCATACTCATCTGTGGGTCAAGCCAGAAGGGCCTCACCCTCCCCTTCATTCCCTCCCTCCCTCCCGCCATGCCCTGCCTATGCCTGACAAATGGCAAACACATGTGTTTATAGGCGGATCAGTGGCAAGTGATGGAGTTACCGTGTTGTGAGTAACCAGTGTTTATGCCAGAGATCTGACGCCCGCTTTAATAGTCAGTTTCACCTGCAACGATTACAGTGGTGTAGCGGACTGAAACAAACAAAAACAAGACTAAAGGGCCTGAACATTCCCAACCATCTGCAGGACTTCAAACAGATCTGCATGCACTGTAGCTGCTGCTCATTACAGGAAACAACCTGTTTGTTCAGTGGGATTCAGGCTGGTGTTGGTGTGGGTTTTCATGTTTGGAATCATATCTGGTGGATCATGAGTGGATCTCTCTTCTTCTAAGTCAAGGCGTCATAAATGTACACCGATCAACCTGAAAAACAAAACAAATTACTGGCTCAAATGTTACAATAAAGCAGTACATGTCTGAGTTCCTTACTTACTATCTATTACTATCTGTAATGTCATTTAAACCATATTTTAAAACTTTTAATAATTTTAATGGCTTCACAGAGGGAAAAAACACGCTGATCCACCACAACGTTAAAACCAATCACCTGTTTGTTTAAAGAGTGTATGTTTAACCAACCACAAGCTCAAATAAAAACTAGGCCATGGCAAGAAAAAAAGTGCAAATGTGTGAAAATATGTTGAGCTGCTCTCATTAGGATCTTTGTGGTGGCCACATTCACCACAACAGATGATGTTCATGCACGCACACACACACACACACACACACACACACACACACTCTGATGTTAGACCTCTGCACAAGACCACATGTTTGTGCCTCCTGTTAAAGTCATAGTCATTTACCAACTAATATTACCCAGAACTACAGTGAGAAATTATTCAGTCAGTTCAGTCATATTGTTTTAATCAAATTGAAAAATCCAGTTTGCGCCAAAATGTCACATTGCTGTGTTCATCCTCTGAAATATGAAGATTTGTCAGTGTGTACAAAATGCATTAATCTTACACGATGATGTGTCCTACAAGATTTAGCAACCAGTGGACAGTGCAGAAAATAACCCCTTTTAAAGGTCATCTGTTCAAAATTATGCTTAAAAGCAATTCTCATAAAAGTAAAAATGAGAGTCACGAAGACTAAAAAAGTGGGAAGTATCTTAAAACTGCCGACTCAAATATGTCAACATCCTAAAATTAGTCTCAAATCTGCAGTGATGCTTGTTGCATTTCTGTGAATGTGTCACTGAGTTCTTCACATCTTTAAGATCTTTGGCAGAAATGTTCCTCCTCCAGCTTACAATTCTCTGCAGAGTGGAGCAGGGCTCGAAGCACCTGGTCTGCTCGGACACACTGTGGTGGTTTTCACTTGAGAGCTTGTGTTTGTTTGTGACAGTGTGTGCACATGTGGCAGTGACCACTGTCATGAGCAGGGACACAGAAAGGGGACAGAAAAGTTTGGAAGGTGCCGCTCTCGTGTGTACGAGGTGATTTAATTTCCCCTGAGCATCAAACACTAAGCAGGTAACCACAGCAGGACAACAGGCTTCGTTCAACTGTCATGGATTGCTTCACAAGTGGTTCGCACAGTGGATTTAAGAACATTTTTAACAATAGAAGCAATGTCATGTCATCATGACATCACCATGACATTTATAATATATGATGATGGGTAACTGGTTAATGAAAATAGGCTGTAGATGGCGTTATTGATTGCAAACATTAAAGTGTAATAAACCCCTAAACCACCTTTTTTCATGTGAAAACTAGTGTATATGGGTATCTAGTAATGTTAACTGTTGATCCAGGTGCAAATCTTCATAGTTTAGTGTTAATTGACATACGCTAGTCACACTTTAAATGACTATATTCAGTTTTTTTTACTTCATAGTGACGCAGTCTTTTGGGGTTCAGAGATAACTCGTAAATGTACTTTTTCCACAATGCATGATACAGTGTTTATTACATTATGATGGCTTCATGATATTATTTATCAACTTGGAATACTGTTATGGTCAACATAACCTTCAGATACTCTCTCTTTAGCCCTCTTATTTGCTGCGTTATTGGTAAAATGTGTTTTTTAGACCATGTTTTGGTCGACCTTGAACTGAATAATGTGGAGAAATCCTCTTAAAGAACCTTCCTGTTATAGATTTTGTGCTATAACATCTTTGCTTTGCTGAGATACTCTGTACACACAGTAAAATTGTGCTTTAAATATGATTGAAACAATAAATGGATTATTAAAATACTAGTAGATACTGCACAAATTAATTAAAAGCAATTAAGCCACCGTCCCTCATTTAATAGATATTGATCTTATATTGATCTTTGGGTATTCAGACTTTAATGTTACCCCATGAACAACTAAATAATCCAGATCCTACAGATCCTACAGTATAACATGGAGAAGCTATTTGGTTTGGTTAGTGGTTGTGGGTATTATTGTGTGATGGGTATTGCTGGCTAATGGCCCTGTCTGTGTCCTCAGACAATAGCCAGGGAAGCCAGGCCCCACAGTGAGAGATAACAGTGTTTCTATCAAAGAAAGTTTCACATGGGAACTGGCTGAATAAGGCGGTTAAAAAGAGGAAGGTTCAAGAAAGCCTCAAACCTGAGCGGGTTTCCTGATTCCCACATGGAGCCACTGAAGGGTGAGGTGTTAATAACACAGACCAACTTAAAAAGCTCCCTGGTCTGACTTTTACTTTGAAAATCATCCATAAACATTGCAAACCAGTGTCTCATTTAAAGAATAAATTAAAACAATTAAACAAACACAACAAGCACATACGTGGCTACTCCCATTAGTGAAATCTGTTCATGTATCCAGCTGCTGAAAAAGGGGCAGTCATGCCCACTTAACTCCTTCCTTGGATGAATAACTGTTAAAGGGAAGAGACTGGTGCATTTACAGGGGTAATGAGTCTTAAATGCTTCTCTCTCAGACACAGAGGTGGCACACTCTGGGGCTTTTCCTATCTCCAGAATCTGTGGGTTTCAGTCATTATCCCTCAGCCCTTACTGGCCTTTTGATAGCTGCCCTGGAGCACAACGCACAAGCTGAGAAAATCCCATCAAGTTTAGATTTGGTTTGAAAGACATCTGGTGTGGAGCTGTAGGCTAATAGCAATCCTGTATGGTAATGTGTATAATGTGTGTAGAGTTGTCACTCACCAAAACTGCCAAAGATTGATACAGCCAATAGTGGTAGACTCTATTGTTTTGAACAAATTGTAGGAGAAATAAAAGAATAGGATAAAACTGACATAGACTTTTTATCGTGTTTGTTATATAATGTGTGATTTGTTTTTTTATAAAAGGTGTGGATATGTTAAATTACTGAAGGACACACCATTCTCATTGTTTCCACTCTTTGTGCTAAGCTTATCAAACCAGCTCTTGAGCAATTTTGAAATAAGAAAAATCTCCTTTCTTTCTACAGAACCTTATGGCCAAAGCATTGTACGACAATGTGCCGGAGTCCCCCGAGGAGCTGGCCTTCCGTAAAGGGGACATCCTGACCGTCATTGAGCAGAACACAGGAGGTCTTGAAGGCTGGTGGCTCTGCTCGCTGCACGGCCGTCAAGGCATTGCCCCAGGCAACCGACTGAAACTGCTAATCGGACCCATGTTTGACACACAGCCACCAGCTGCCACCACCGTAGCCACTGCTGTTGCCCACTCTCCTCAGAGCTATCAGCAGAAGGCTGGTCCGGGGTCTCAGGGGCTCTACCAGGTGCCCCCATCCCTCCAGAGTCCACAGCAGCAGAGTGTCTACCAGGTTCCTCCTGGACAAGACGTCTACCAAGTCCCACCAAGGAGTACGCTAACTGCTGAAAACACACCGAGCAAGGTGAGAAACCTAAAAGTGAAAAGGGCTCTTTGGTCCCCAAACTCTGCAGTTTTGTAACTACTGAACCACCCAGAGGACTGGAACTGATACTACTTTTATTATTAACGAATTTGTCATTTGCTTTTGTGATTAATCCATGGATAGCAATCAGTGTGGAGGTTTTAACTACCAAAGGCTACATCTGCTGATTTAACCATAAAATCAAGAGGTGGAACCAATCAGTGGAACACCTGTGGACACAAGATTTACCATCCCTGGTTTAGTTATCTTCCTATAGTTAACCATTCATTTTGATAGTCATAAAAATTTAAATATGAAGGCGGTGTCAAATTTAAACCCTTTTAGCAGAAAATATTATTTCTAGTGGCTGAAAGTATCTGTACCTGGAGAATATTTTGGTACTATGATTTACACAAATTTATTATTTTTCATACAGAGTAGAAGAAAAAGCTTGGGTAAAGGGGCGGAAAATAGAGGAATGGGGTGTGATTACAGAAATACAGCTTGCATCACAGTGGATTTAAATCATCAGCTCCTGTGGAGGGTCTTCTATTCTAGTGAAGGTGGGAATTGCTTGTGATAGGATGTGGTGTGTACACATTTACACTGATCTTGTGGCGTGCAGTCTGCCGAGGCCCTCCTCAGTGCGATAGCACACATAAAGCAGAGAGGCCGGAGAGATTGTGGGTCTGATGCAAAAAGAGGACATGGGTGTGCCGGGCCTGGTGTTCACCACAGAGCAGGGTAGTGTTTTTGAGCAAGGCTCCCATATTACTTGTATATTGGCACATTGTGTGTTGCTGAGCCAGTCTAAGCCACAGAAGGGCAGTGAATGTGGGAAAAACGTTTGGAAAAGCAAACAGCACAGAGCTGTTTTTTGGATTTTAGTGGAGCCCGGCAGCCTGAGAGTTTTTTTTGTATTTAAATGCTACATATGGTCAAAACTTATTCATTTCACTTGGATTGGTTGTTTACAGTACTCCAATACAATCTTCCAAGCGGTGTGTCCAATATAGTTTTAGTTAGTTTTTATTTTACTGGGTAGATCAGTTTTATACTTGCTAGAGCAGCATGTACTGTACTGTATATCACTGTGAACCGAGCCTATAATATAGCAAAGAAGGACAACTAGTTTTCTAAAGAGACTCAAATCCTGTCTGGTACACAGGCAGAGCAATTAGATAGACAAAAATATTAATTTACAACATGAAGAAATGAAAAGAATTATAGCTGTTTCCATCATGGTACAGTACAGAATGGTTTGGAACAGTAAAGTCCTGAGAACAGTACCTTTCTTTGGTAAGCAGGGTGTGGGCTGATACTGTATGTAGTGCGACGTCATACTGGTGCAGCAACATTGAATAATGACATCAAACTTGATACAACAGGCAACAACACAACAGACAATCCTGCTTGGTTTGTGGCTGTTTGTCCCAACAAGACATCAAGCTTTATATGAGAATAGACTCATATAAAGAAATAAGAAATATGAAGAAATACTGATTGCAAGGGGGGTTACATTTTTATGTTGCCCAACCTCCCAGGTACTGGAAAAGAGTACTTACGGTTGAGACTGGTTACTTTGGTACTACTCCTAATGGAAATGCAAAAAAAATAAAAATAAAAAAAAAATACATGAAAAAACAAACGTACCACTTGGTGGAAACATGGCATATGTTTCAGGGCTCATGGAGTGGGTTATAGCTTTAGCCCATGTTAAACAAATAAAATGTAAAACATTCACTGATAATGATTTTAATTAATGCTTTATATTATGTAGCCTAAAACATAACTTTTGAATAAGAGTTGTCATACATTAGCCATAAAACATACATTTTTAATTGTAGATAGACATTTCCCAACTCAAGAAAGTATAAGCATCTGTCACTAACTTTAGCAAGTTAGCAAATGTTATCTACATGTTAGATAATAATAGTTTTAGTGGATGTTGTAGTTAATGACTACTTGTTCTTGCAGTTATTAGCTAACTTTAAACATAATTGCTAGGTAAGAGTTGTCATGGTGGCTAATATTAGCTAGAATTAGACAGCGTTAACCGAAAGGGACTCATGTTAGCCAGGATTAGCTATTTATTGTTACTACATTAGTAATGGCAGCTTGGTGAAATATTTTGTTGTGACTTAGGCTACATTACTTTTATCCACTAATTATCATTTGTGGACAAATAGGCCATGTATTAGCAAGTGCCATGTAAAATTGCTTTTAATGCACCATGCAAACGAGATTGAGAGGTGTGATCCTCATTAAATGAAAGTCGTCGCCAGGTGTGGGAAAGCAACATTTCCCTGCTTATTCAACTGTTTAACTAGTTCCAGCACCTCAGACCAGCTCATTCCTCCAGGAGACGGAAAATAATTATATGCTGGATTAGATTTTGATACTCTAAGGGTTTTTTTTTCTTTCATACAAATCAGCTGCCGTCATCATATAAATGAGCTAAGGTGTGCATTTAAGTAGGTAAATAGTCAACAGGCGCCAGGAGCTTAGAGGATTTGTTTGGTCCACTGCACAGGAGTGTTAAAAAGTCAGTCAGAGCTGGGGTGGGGTGGGGGGGGGGCTGTCAATCAACTTGAACAGTCACACACACATCCACACTGATGGACCTGTCAACCAACACCTCTCTTTTCCAGTAACAGGGCTCAAGGCTTAGCCGAGGAAAGGTATTAAAACGGCTTTGGTGATAACATGGGAAATTAAATGTGCTTTAAACAGCAATGCGTGTTCTCCAATCTGCAGTTATCAAAGTGCTACAATTTTTGGCAGTTGGTCCTGTCTGATAAATAGAAGGATTTTCGTACAACTGTGAGTGTGCATATCTGTGTGTCAGTGTATTTGCAGGAGTCCAGACAAGGCTCAGTTGTTTTCCAGTGACTGTCTGGCTGCTGGACAGATGCACCTTCAGTCTCTGTGGCTGCAGTCAGTCCAGTTAAAGCCAAACAGCAGAAGGGCTATGAGTAGCAAAATTGCAAAAGAACAATTTAGGGAGAACTATTACTAGTCATGTAAGAAGGGTTCAAAATGTTAAAATGCCCATCATATTTTGCATTTATAATGAATGGTTACTTTCAGACTGAGTGCTGGCATTTCTTCTGTGGATATTTAAGTGACCTACTTGATTTTTTTAAACTATAGTCACACATTACTCCATTAATTTTATGGCTACATAAAAAATCTAAACAATAATTTACCTTAATCTTGGTTTATTGTTTTATTTCTTGACAAAAAAATGGCATATTTCCACTGAAAAAACTGTTTATTTCAGTTTACCCATATGTTTTTACAGGTATGACACATCTATAAAGCATACAATTTGTCTGAATGCACAGTATCCCACGTTAAATTGAAATGTTTTTTCACACTTTTTTTCTCAGCAAATCTACACCATGCAACAGGTAAAGATGCAGGTATAAACATTGAATTTCTGTTCTAAATTGCAAAGTTGCAAAGCTCATTGCACCCAAAATTGACTAAATAAGAGTTCTGTATTTTATAAAATAACTGTGTACTGAAGAGATATATAGGGGGCTTTTACTTCTCTTTTTAAGATATTAAGTAATACCTGGATATGCCTTCAGCAGCTCCCTCCACTTGAGAAGCACATAATACTGTGTCATGGTATTTACAGAGGTAATTTTGTTGATGTGATATCCAGACCCTGACCTTTGGCCTTCAACACACCAAACCTATTTATTATTAGCATTATTAATGACATACTGTTAGCACTGACTCATCCTGTGTGCAATGCAAGGTGTCATTTTCTTGTTTACCATTACAACTGTGCATGTCAAAACACTAATATGTACCCTCTTTTTAAATGATTATGGAGGCGGATGCAGGCTTCTTAGACTGATAATACCCTCTGAAGACTTTATCCCCCTCGCTTAGAGAGAGATTCCTCCATGTTCTTTGCCATGCGTGTCGAGTCAGGCACGTCTGCTTCACATACGCTGCAGAACGCATCCTCGGTTCGCATGCCAGCTCTGCAGTGTAAATCCAGATTGGTGACTAGTTATTTTCTCATCATGTGGTGTGGGGCTCTGGTGTATAAAAGGCACACTGGGGTTTGGTGCTCTCTTCCTCTCTGGCTGTTTGGTTTGATGATGCAGCCTTGTCCTTGGGTGACCCTACTGGGAGTTGCTCCCACCCTCTGCTCCCCCCACGCTCCCCCACACTCACCGAGTTGGGGCCGTGCAGTGCAACGTATGCCCGCGGCTCTCTGTTCACACAATGAGGCCCCTCATGTCAAGGCCAGGAGATGTCTTGTCACCGCCTTTTAGCATTCTGCTCTTAAAGGCCCATTTTTCATCCCACTCCGCTTCGTCTCCACTGGACTCTTTCTTCTGCAGCTCTGAAAGGTGTGTCTGTTTCAGTGTTTCCGTCTCCTCTGTGCTTCCCCCCTCTGACTCAGGCTCTGAGGTCACACATGTTCAGAAATGGGTTGGGTTCAGAGTTCAAAGATCTCCGTTGAGCGTCTTATCTACTCCCACCAGACGGCCTTTTCATTCCTCACTTCCTGCCTTCATGCAGTTTGCTCCTTGTATGGGCATTTCCTCCATTCACTGTGGCATACCTATAGATCCAATCTGCTCTTTGGTGTCATAAAGAGGTAGAGGTTGGAACAAAAGGATTAATAAACAACGCCACAAATCATGGACGATGAGAGTGTGTCATCTACCTTGAAAGAGCTACTAAAGTAGAAGGAACAAGGTTTTTTGTTAAGAAAACCTGACTTGTTTGTTTGCCTTGACCATAGTTTTTCTGCCTAATCATGCACACAGTGATCTCAGCACCAGATAAGTGAGTTATTTCTTCCTGGAGCAGGCCAGCTCCTTCAGATGCTTGTCTGCTCCCCATTGTCACATTTGTGATGAATCACTGGCCCGTGATATGTGACCAAGGGGCCAAGGTCGTAAATCAGCTGTACAAAAAGTCGTCATTCTTAGCAAACTTAAAAGTTTAGTTTATCATATATTTAGTTTGCAAAGTGAGGGGGAAAGGAAAGACAACAGGAAATGTCAACATTTTTAGCCATGCTACTAACATTAGTTGACGTTGTCAAATAACTTTTTTTAAACTGTTGCTCTTAACCCAAAGACATTTGTTTTCATACAACAGAAGACCACAAAAACTGAAAAAAGTATGAATTAGGAAACCAATACATTTTTTTTTGTCTTTGCCTTTGCTTCTGTTGGTCAGGCCACCACTTTATTCCACACTCAAATATCACAACATCTATTGGACAGACTGCCAATGAAATCTCCTACTGAAGGTCATGGTTTTCCAGTGCATGAATCATACTGGCACCAGGAAAATGTGTGGGTTTTTACTGACTTTTTTGACAAAATATCAACAAAAGCATTGACTTCATGATCAATTTAAGGCTGAGAAGTTGCTAGGTAAATGTTATCACCCTCCAAAACCCATAATGTTAACATTTCCTTTGTTTCTATATTAATTTTAGCATTTAGATAGTCCCATATTTCAAATATAATTCTCACCAAGAGGAGGAGGTGGTAAGTCTGAATGCCAAAGTTCAGCCTCATGAGGACTCTCGGTCTTATCCCTGTTCCGATTTGAAGGCATTTCTCGTTTCACATTATCCTCTTTTCTTTTTTCTTAGAGGATTATGCCTTGACATTGTGGCAAATGCTGAATGTCAAATGCATCTTTTAACATTACTTCTCTGCACACAATTACACTGCGAGATTAAGAAGCCGCTTTGATCTGAGAGGATAAACGATGATCCTTATTACTGCTAAAAATGAGTGTCTTCTCTTTTAACATTCCTCATTAAGCAGCTGTCTGTTTAGGTTTAGCCACTTGGAGGTGTTATAAAGACGGCTGAAGGCCTCGCAGGATTCGAGACTTAATTACTTGCATTAATTAGTTTGAGACTTTAATAAGCTGGTGCAGTTCTGAGCAGCAAAGGGGGGGGGGGTACCACACTGTTCTTAGGAGAGAGGGAAATGGCCCACAATGCTGCTGCAAGAGACGTATTTATGACATGATTCAGCAAAGCTGAAAAAGGGCAGGTTATTACAGAGCAGAAACACACCCTACATTTAAAGGATGCCATCATTTACAAAATATCACCATTACCTAACATAGGAATGATTGCATGCTTAGTTTGCTGAGGTGGGTGGTTCAGATTTAATTTTCCTGGAGTCCTCTGGTGACCCTTATTTTAAAGGTGAACCTACAGTTCTGCGCTGACAGAGCGAACGGTAAAAACAGGTGGATGTTGTCCAGTTTGGTGAGGAGGAAGTCTGAATAAGGAGACGGATGAATGAAATTCTATAGGGCATTTGTCACATCTTTTTTTTTTAACACAAACTCTGTTGAAAAGCCTTGTTAGTGCTGTTGATTCATGTCAGCAAGTCATTAGCGGGGGGAAGTAGATGTGGGTGTGTGCAAGTAACCAATGAACAGGCGTGAAATGATGCTGTCCTTTGAAATCTTGTTATTCACCCACTGGTAGTTCTGCAGAAATGAAGCAGGGTTGGGAACCTTCATGGAAAAATATGATATGGCTGAGAATTGCGTAATTTATTGGGCCACCTCAAAACATTGACAGCTACAATTCTACAATTAGTGATGATGATGACGGTGAAGAGATCTGTATCCAAAACTCTCAACTGTTGGTTGAGTTGAGTCAAGGCAACTGCCAAGGCCGAAAACAAATGATCTGAATAATTTTCACTTTTCAAACCATCCAGTGTTGCCACAGTGGTTTTTTTTCCGCTTATTTCTTCTGGTCTTTCCTTTAAATAGCCATCTGTTTGCATATCACAGTGTGGCAAACATGTGCAAATTGACCCTCAAAGCAATTTACTGTGTTCCACTTTATTATAGGGCTGCAGTTAATGATCATTATCATTATATATTTATTTCCTTAATTGGTTGGCTTAATATAGTAAGAAAGGGACATCACAATTTCCCCTGTAACCAAGGTGACAAAGATGACAAACAGTTGCAGAATAGATAGGAATAAATAGACAAATTAAAAGATTTTTAAAGAACTTAAAGGCTTTGTGTGCCGTGTTTTGTGGGTTAGGCTACTATTCTCTCATGTCATCAGATCTTGTATGACTCATAAGGTGACTTCTCAGAAATTTTGCGATTTTGAGATCCAATGTCAGAAATGGAAATACATTTGAATCAGGAAATATTTGTTTGTTTTTTAAACTAGGCTTCATGAAAGTTCTGTCCTTTAACGATTAAGTTTGTCGTTGTGTTACATTTTATTCTCTGTATACAGAGGTGTATTTATGTAAGCAGGTGGGACTTTATAATAAAAACATCAGCAACAATAACATCTTATGACTGCATTGTAATAATACGATACAGATGACTGATTTATCTCCCCCACCTACAGCACTGACTAAATGTTGAGCTGCCCATCAGTGCACAACAGAACAAAGTTGTGAGGCAGTTGTTGACACTATGACGACACCTCTCAAATGACTCTGGGGTAAAGCTGAAAAGACCTGCCTGCCAAAACCTGAGCCTGCCTGGATGCTAAGTAAACACAGTATTGCTGAAAGAGCCATGAGTCACTCATCGTAATGTGTAGGCATCTATCCACCTCCTCGGGCCACGAGTTTAAACCTGACCCCTCTTAAGTCTCGTAGTTTGCTATGCCTCGTCCATGAAGGAATCCTAAGAGCCCATCACCTGAGTGGGAACAAATGTTTGCTCAGTCGGCCCAGCTCTTCATGATGTCGTCACTCTCTTTAAAGACTGCTATCACCGCCATGCAAGCAGCAACCTCATCGGAGGGAGTAAATATTTACCCAGAGGCAATTATAGCAGCGCCGAGCGGCCTCGGAGCAACAGCCCGCTGGGTAAACAGAGGGACGGTGATGGGAAATAAATGAGCAGTGTGCATCTGGCAGCGACAGAGAGGAGCTGCTGACGGCATGGGAGCAATGACATGTACCTGTGGAAAAGGTCAGCGAGGTCTTTGACAGACACCGAGCTGCCATCTGCGTGTGACAGCGGAGTGCAGACATCCGCTTATCGTCAGCACGCAGGCTCAACCCGCAGGGACAGACGCAGCCGGGCTAAAGTGACCTTTTACCAAGCATCTCTTTGTTGTTACTTAGTGAAAGGCCAGCTCTCTGTCAGCCGGGCCTGGTAACAAGCTTTGGGAGGTTTTTAAAATTCACAACACATTTAGTTTGTAAGCGAGTACAAAATATACAAAAGCTAGGAATTAGGCTCTCAAAGCCTCTTAGCGCAGCGCTATTCACATGCATGCGATTGACAGAGGTACTGGTATTGAGGCAGTTTAAGATGCAGTTGATAGCAATGCTGGTGTAGTAGTCTTTCAACCATAGGCACTTGTATGCATAGACGTTGAAGGAGAGCAGCCACTAGGAGAGCCTTCTTTTTCTGCACTGCTCTGTGATAGGTCAACGTCTCCCATGACCGTCCAGATGCAGACACCTTTAGTCCTCGCTCAGATCACTTGGTTTACATTATGCTGAATGGTTCTTAGGGTCACATGACTTAGCAGTGGGTTGCACTGTTGCCTCACAGCATGAAGGTCACTAGTTTGAATCCCAGTTTGACAGAGGTCCTTTCTGTGCAGAGTTTTGCATGTTTTGTCTGGGTTCTCCAGTTTACTCCCACCTCTCCCACTCGCAGAGGTCAACTGGACTCACTGAGCTGAACATATGGCGTGTGTTGGCCCTGTGATGGACTGCTGACCTGTCCAGGCCTTCTGCCCAGTGTCAGCTGGGATATACTCCAGCCCTCATGTGGAGGAGAAAGCGGTTCTTATGGAGTTCTTATGGAATTGTTGATCAGTAATGCCAAAAATATTCTGCCTACCACAACTTGTAAGCCACTTTTTGTCCAATTGCCCCCCAAAAAAACTTGTAAATTGAAGCAAAACAACAAATATTGGAGTCACAAAATCCATTAATATTAACATTTTCAAGCACAATTTAATTTGGTTTCTATGAACCTTATTATATAATATAACAGCCACGACAGCAGTCTGGTATCCACCCCACACAATACCATCAAGTAGATAAAACATCTTCAGATTTTTACACCCAGACATGTATGAGCAATCATGCGTGAGAAGAGTGAAAGCAGCTTGGCTATTTATTCCTCTGCTGGCTTATTTCAGAGCTGGTTGACGTATTTAAAGCCCACAGTGTAGGTTTCAGCGCTGACCCCATAGGCCCTTTTGGGATGATGTATGCACGGACAGGAATGCCAACAATGAACACCTTAAATCACCACAGGCTTGTTCAGATTAGACTTATGAGAACCATATGCACTACTGTTAGTCAGACTCCAGCTCAGATGAATGGCATTCCTTTCCATACTAGGCGACACGCTCTCATTTTCCGTTCCTTTCTTTTTTCCTCCCTCCTCCACCACTGTTACTGTTTTTTTGAAATAAATCTCTTTTACAAACCCATTCCTTTCTCTCTCTCTCTCTCTCTCTCTCTCTCTCTCTCTCTCAGAAACATTAATCCCATTTGCAGTTGGCTGAGGTTACGGCTCCTGCTGCTCATGCTCCGATAAATGTGTCCACAGCACAAGAGACAAAATTAGGATATTAGCTGTGCTATATGGCGACTTGTGACCAAATAATGGGACGACAGTCTTACACCTCCCTTGAGACTTTCCCCTTTGCCAGGAAGCCATGCATATGGTTCCTATTTTCGAGCCCTGTTAATGAACCTTATTCGTTCCACTGTGGCGATAGTGGTGCGTGGGGGCAGGAGGATGAGTACTGGGCTGAGGGAATGACATTCCCAGCATTCCTGTCTGTCTGTCTGACGCGGCAAGGAGGTCTGCAGCTCTGCCTTTAGGAGATGCAAGACAACAGCCTGGGGAAAGGGGGGGTGGAAACGCTGGGATTAGAGAGACCGATAAGCACTGACAGGACAAGAACGAGGTAAAATGCATTCTATGAATGAGGCCCGTTGTAGGGCTGCAACGACTACTCGTTAATAATCAATTACTAAGTTAATTGTCATATATTTTGATAATCAATTAATTGGTTTGAGTGTCTTTTAAATAATGAAAACATGTTGAATATTTTGTGGTTTATTTTCTCCATATAACAAAGAAATCATTAAAACTGCATAATTTTGGTTTGTGGACATTGGAGAACATCATTTTCAGGTTTGGGAAACATTTTCTGGACCAACCAACTAATCTATTACTCAAGAAAATAATCAGCAGATTCATCATTCATGAAGATAATCGTTGTATGTGTCTGTGATTCCCCCACCCCAAGTAATCACACCATTATACTAAGCCCTGTCCATACCATAGTGCAAAATACTGTACAGGTGTGTTAAATCCTAACACTGCAAAATGAGGTGGTCATGTGTACCAATGACTCGGTAATGACTTCACCAGAGTATGTGATTTAAAATCTCTCATTTCAGCCAATGCTGTGATGAAACGCCTTCTCAAACACCCTTTTAATCATAAAAACATATTTTCTGATGAAGTCAGCACTAGCGAAATAGCATGGGTTTGAAGTTCTCAGAAAGTGCTGCTCAAGTTTTACTTTACCTTATTTTACTGCTCAGCCACATTACGTTTCACGTTTTATTTCTTTTTTATGACTTGAGCTGCAGTCTTCATCTGTCTTTTGCCCAGTAGAGCACTTTGCTGAAATAACCGACCATCACAACTCAGGTTTTGTTTTATAAAATAAAACTTTGAAAAAAGGAAAAAAAAAAACAGCACAGTTTGTACATACAAGTAAAATTAACATTTTATATTTTATAAAATATTAATAATAAGACAAGATATATTTAGCACCTTGTAAATTCATTGTAAACAGTATATATTATTGGGTTTTACTCAGATTAAGTGTCTTGTTTGTTGTTTTACAGTAAGAAGATATTCACATTTATCACTCATTAAAATAGTTCATTGTTGTCTGTTTTTGTCTGTTTTATTTTATCTTTATTTCATTCCTCGTACAAAGCAGATACCCATTATGACATTAATTCATTAATTCATGGACAGGAAGCCTGGGTCATTAGGCCATGTTGTTCTCACCACCAGGATCCTCTGTGAAGTTTTTTTTTCTCACTGTATCTTCAGGTTTAGCTCTTTATCGCTTTATTTCCTGGCTTCTTCACAGATATCCTGAAACAGGGAGGGTCCGTCTATCTCAGAACATATGTCATGCCTCCGTTGTTATCACAGTCTGTCTCTGTGCCATTTGAAGTCTGGGATTACAAACGAGTAAGACAACAGAGAGCAAGGACACAGGGACAGCAGTCGGCAGGAGTGTGTTTGTAATTTGTAACTGACTCAGCATTTGTCCTGACTGAGCACTGATGGCCTTAATCAAGCAGAAGCACTCATTGTTTGTCTGTCTCCCCCCAACCCCCGCTGTGATTGCACAGGTGGTGACCCCAACCAGAGTGGGACAGTCCTATACTTACAGCCCGGGCCAACACAACCAACAGGACCTCTATGATGTCCCACCCAGTAGACCACAGGGGGTAGGTGTCCCATGTTCCACAGCATGTACAGTCCAACAACAGGACCTTTTCTGTCCACTTGCATGTAATAATGCATGTAATATTCTAACAATATATAAAGAAGTAAAATGTTTGAGTAATTTTTGGCTCAAATGTTAAAAAAGTATTTTATAATATGGATTGAATGGATCATTCTAGTATGTTCTTGTCTTTGCACTACAAATATCACATTCTTATATTTAAATAATCCAACTTCCGTTCCATTAAAGAAAATGAAACTATATAATCCTTGTGTTATGAATGAGACGTATCACGTTGCATGATAGATAAAATGAAAATAACTATTTTGTAACAACTTTTGCTTCTATCTTTGACACATAAATATCTATAAAAATATTGGTTTTTGAATGAACATCATACTTTGCTATTTTGAGTGGAGCTATTTTGTCCCAAAGCTTTTTTTTTTTTTTTTTTTTTTTTTTTTTGGTAATCTTGTCTTTAATTGGTAAACCGTCAGTGGTTTTGTTTCACCCATTAGGTACAGATTGTTTTTGGTTTGCTGCATCATTTAAAGGGGAATCTTATTGAAGCATTTTTTTTTTTTTTTGATAAAGGCTACAATTTACCATAACCTAATAAAAGTAACTTAAATTTCTAAATCACATAGTAACATTTTAAGCTTATTTCACCTTACTTTGTTTGTTAAACTTAACCTCTCCTTCAGGTTTATGATATTCCACCTGGTCAGATGTTCAGCGGTCAGCACAACACAGCCAGAAACCAGGGCGTCTATGATGTCCCCCCCTCTCAAATGGACCACAGGACACAAGGCATTTACGACATACCTTCCTCTTCACAAGGAGTAAGAGAAAATTCCACCAATGATCTTTCACCACATTGAAATGGCACATTATTCAGACACACCATTTGTTTTTGTCAAATAAAGATGAATTGAGGAAGCGATGGACGCTTAGGTCCGGAAATTGTTATTTTATGTTCATTGATACAGTTCCTAGTATTCCTCTTAATTGTTTGCAGTGAATGAATAATACGTCCAATGTCATATTTATAACATTCTTGTGGCTACACTTAATGAAAGCTTTGCCTGCCAAGAGAGTTTAACCAAGATTCCTTGAGAATGGTTCTGTCTGAAGTCTCCAAGAAAGGATAAAAAGTCAAGGACAGAACTCTTTTTCTTTCCAGGCCCTCTAAAATTTCACCAGACTTCCAGACCCAACCAGGCAGAACCCCATCACTTTGTTTATAATATCGTGAAATATGCTGGGACATTTTATTTGCGTCGCTCTTAATTAGAGTTGTGGGCAGGCCTGTCGGGCTGTAAAGAGTTTCCTTCAACACTGATGAAAATCACTTTCCATGCCACCATTTTGTTCACCTTACTGCGCTCCCATAATGCTTTGTGTCATGTACATCAAGAAACACACACACACACTGCTCTGCTGCTGCTTTAGAGGAAGGAATCAAATGCCGAAAGTTTGAGGTTTTAAATATAGTATTGACACGAGCCAGACATTGTCTCACTTCCTCAGTCTCTAACTGCAGTACTGTTGCACAAAATGTTTATTTAAAAATGAAAACACTTGTTTTTGTATATTTAACAGTTGACTGCTCTCACTAAGCTGATTCCTAATTCTGTAATTGAGGTCAGCCAGTGTCCTCAGCTTGTTCTCTCTTGATCATGTAATTTTCTTGGCATTAAGTGGAGATGATCAGATTTCTCATCAATTTTCTACAAGTGCACATATGTGCCTGACAATAGCCTGCAGAGAGTTGAAGCGGCAGAAATGAGACTGGATGAAACATGTAGCAACATGTTCTCTTGTCACTTTATTCAGTCCAAAGTCAGAAGAAAACTGAACCTGAAAAACCAGGCTTCCAAAATGAAGTTCAATTCAAGTAGAGATCTGACTACTGTATGCACCAGTTTGAAGTAACCTGTTACTACAGTGCATGTCCACGTGTCCCATGATTACTTGGTTTCCCTTTGTAACGTGATGTCTGATACCAACAACATGGTGCTCAACACGGACAGCTTGACCTGTAGCCTGTAGAAAAAATAATTTGTACATACTGTATATAGACCACACTTGTCTATAAGCCGTAGGTGTCCACGTTGTAACATGAGACATTGACACAGAAAGATGGAATTTTTAATTCCATGCCTGTAACACGGCAGTAACATGGGAGTAAAATGGCTGGTTAAAAAAATAACCAGCCTACCGGCCGTATGTTGTTGCCCTGCCAGAAAAGACATTGATCGCTATCGTCATCCTCCTCTTCTTCAGTGTCGGAATTGAACAGCCTCAGAATGAATCAAACACTTTCTCAGTCTTTCTCTCAATGTCACTTTCGTCCAGACCATAAAAATCTACAGATTAGCCGCATCATTGTATAGGTCGCAGGGTTCAAAGTGTGTGAAAAAAGTAGCACCTTTGGTCATCATTGGACTCAGTGGTCATCCATCCTGATATTCAAAAATCTGGTGCGCATTGATAGGGTTGCATGCTTTTGACTTTTGTTCTGGAAGTAAAGTTGCATGTGTCTGTTTCTCTTCCACAGGTTTACTCAGTGCCTCCCTGCAGGACAAACCCTGCGCTCCAGGAGGGAAACTATGACTTCCCACAGCCTCTCAAACACAAGCAGGAGGGCATATACGATGTTCCACCACCTGCCCTCACCAAGCCAACACAGAGCCCCCAGTCGCCTTATGACTTCCCCCCCAGTGTTGAGCCCACCGTCCATCACCAACAGACAAACACCAACGGCAATGAAGGCATTTACGACGTGCCTCCACCGGCCCTTCATTCAGGGGCAGCATCTCAAACAGACATATATGACGTCCCCCGATGTAAACAGCCCTCCCATCACAAAACCTCGCCCACGGACAGAGACGGAAGCAAAGGCATCTACGACATCCCCCCTCAGGATGCCCGAGCTGTAGGAGACGTGACGGACGGCGTAAACCGCCTGTCGTTCTCCAGCACGGGCAGCACACGCAGCAGCATGTCCACGTCCTCGTCCTCCACAGGCTCCAGCTCTGAGAGCCGTCTCGCGCTGGATGTGGATGCTGCTGTCCAGAGGTTGTACCGCCTGCAGCAGGCAGTGGAGGCTTCAGTCTGGGCTTTGCATTCAATGGCAGCTTCCCCTCACTGGAGGACTTTTCCCTTCATGGAGCGCCATGCAAATGATGTCCGCACGGTGCTGGACAGGGTCCGGGCTGCTCTGGGGGACTTCGTTGTGTTTGGCCGAGGGGCTGCAGCTAATGCCACGTCGCTGTCAGACTCCAGCCTGCATAGTAAGCTGAGGCGGCAGCTGGGACGCCTGGAGGACTCACAGCAGATCCTCCTGCAGATCTATCAAGTCCTGGAGAACTGCAGCTGGGCTCTGAACACACTGGCCTCTTCTGGAAAGCACCACAACAAGAGTGACGACCTGGACCGCTTTGTCATGGTCTCCAGGACCGTCCCCGATGACACCAAGCAGCTGGTCTCCACAATAAGCTGCAACGCTGAGCTGCTGTTCAGGCAGACGCACATGGACGGGTCTTTCTCTAGCGGGAGCACACCTGATGAGAGCATGATCCACCCGCTCACATCCCCCTCGTCAGATAACGACAACTACAGGGAGCAGACCAAGCCCTTCCCTGTTCCGTCCAGCCAAGACAAAGACAACATGAACCACAGTGAGAAGTGTGTGAAGAGCTGGATGGAGGACTACGATTACGTACATCTGCAGGTAAACAAGACACAGCATAAGAAAACTGTTGACTTTGTGGGGAGAGTTTTATTGTCAGTATTACACATTTTGCAATTACACATTGTGCAACAGTTAGATGGGTTTATTGGCAGAAAGTAAATTTACTACTCAAACTCGCGTTTATTTGTGGACTTAAAATAAGCCTTTTATATGTACCGTACGTCAGACGAGGGCTTTGCTTTACAGAGGCTGCCATTTTGTGACGTAAAGTTTTGACAGCAGCCCAAAGCGGGAGCTTACAATGCAAGCACAGAGGAATGAATGGAACTAATGGTGTTTGTCCCCAGTTTTGGTTAATGTTAGAGTGAAGGATTTTCCACAACAGTTAATGGGGATTTCATGGCTCATTACCTACTCATCATTTACTGAGCTTCATTCTCTCTGTTGTCTGAATCACGCAGCACAGACCTTAGGTCGAACCTGGCCAGTATGTATGAAGTTAACCTCAAATGCCTTCTCTCACTTCTTGGCCTTCCTCCACAGGGTAAAGAGGACTTTGAACGACAGCAGAAGGAGCTGTTGGAGAAAGAAAATATTATCAAACAGAGTCAAGTCCAACTGGGCCAAGAACAAGTGAGGCTTTCTGTTTTTTGGGTTTTTTTTAAATGCAGCTTCTGTGCAATTCTTCATCCTCAGCCATAAATGTTAAGATATTAATTTACCATATAATCTGTGACAAAGAGCTGCTGAACCTTTGTTTCTCATGGGAGCAAAGACTTAGCGAGACAAAGATCCGATCAGTGGAAGTCAAACATTTTTGTAAACCACATTACTTCATAGATATATACTTAGAATAATTTTAGATATTTAAAACCCCAAAAACATATGTTCTCAATCAGCTTCTTACTATGAGCACTGCAGTGCTACATGAACACGCAATACTCTGCCAAAGTGTTCTTTGGATCGTAGTGGAGAGAGACGTTTCTCTAAGCTATTCTTAATGTGCTACCAATTTAGGATTAAGTAATGTTTAAATCAAGATCTGATGACAGATGTTGGGCTGAAGAAGATCTTTGAAGATGAATCAGTGCATTAATAAATAAGGAAATAATTCGTCATTTGGATTGTTGCCTACTTTTTTCCATTTATATGCATGTTACAAAAAAATCGGCAAAATCTAAACTCTGCCTCTGGTTTAGCTTCTGGCTTTTAGCTAATGATCATTGTAGGAAACAAGCAAATTTGTGAAGAGCACCTATTTAAACCTCTCAGAGCGCAAAGTGACCTTTTTAAGTGTAACTAAACAGTGTATATGGATATCAAGTAAGGTTATTTGTTGAACCCAGGTGCAAATCTGGTCATACACCATTTGCCAGTGACTGTTTTTGTCCACTCTTGCGTCATCCTTTTGTCTAATCAGTGTGAGGCTCGTTGTCCCAGACTCCTCCCCTTTCTGTCCCCACCAGTGTCTGATTTCACTACCAGACCACGCCCCCTGCCGACTCTCCCTCACTCATCTCACAGCCCACTTCTTGGCATTTTTCAAAATCAGGCATTAGGTGGTGTTTTAACCAAGAGTCTACATGCAAAATAAGTGCTAAAAACAAGCAGAAATGCTTCATAATAGAAGATGGTATCAGCGAATATTTGGCTGATGTTGTCTTACAACAAAGGCCAGAAATGAAATCTTAATTTCACAGAGTTTTTCTTATGTCACTGAAGAAATGTGGTAGCATGATCTAAATTAATCTAAATCCTGTAACCCTTTGCAGATCAATCAGTTCAAGAAGCTGGAGCAGGAAGTGATCAAACCCGTGGAGAACGACATCACACAGTGGACGCCTCACCAGCACCTGGCTGTAACCTCAGACTCGTCCTCCGCCCCGTCTCCCTCCGCTCACGTGTGCGCTCGGGACCGCCAGCTGCTCGGCTTCTACTCGGAGCAGTGCGAGCAGCACTTCGTCACGCTCCTCAGCGCCGTCGACGCCTTCTTCGCGTGCGTCAGCGCCGGGCAGCCTCCGCGCATCTTTGTGGCGCACAGCAAGTTCGTCATCCTCAGCGCACACAAACTGGTCTTCATCGGAGACACTCTGTCCAGGCAGGCGTCGGCCCCCGACGTGGCAAACAGGGTGATGAACTCCAGTAACGTGTTGTGTGACTTGTTAAAGACGGTGGTGGCTGCGACTAAAACGGCCGCCCTGAACTACCCCAACACGGCCGCCATCCAGGAGATGGTGGACCGAGTCACCGATCTGTCACACCACTCACAGCAGTTCAAAGAGCAGCTGCTGCAAATGGCTAATTCGTGATTTTCAACCACATCGCTCCTGCACATTTCACCACAGACTCCATGTGTACATTAATCTAACACAAATAATTCTATATATTTACAGCATGCATATGCAGTATATATATATATATAAACTTATACTGTATACATGCCTTATCTTTTTTGGTCTTTTTTGGATGTTGTAAATAGTTTGTTCTGTAAATATTTGCTTTATTTTTGTGTAGATTGTTTTATATTATGCATATATGTAGATGCAGTATTGGTGTCTCTGTAGGAATATGTGGACATTTTTCATGACATTCCTGTTGCATATTATGAAGCACCTTATGAGATGTCCAGTCGTTTTCATTTTAACCTGTAAAAAAATGTTGTTGATGTGCGTTATTGCTGCGTGTGACCATAAATATTGTAAGTCAAGTTAATGTCAATGTGTGTGGACATCTCCACAGAGTAAACAATTGTTCTTAACCGTGTGACTGTCTCTTTATTTGTGTGGTTGTGTTTGTTGAATGATCTGTTGCAGTGAAAGAAAAATGAGCAGAGTGGTTTGGTGACTCTTGAGGTCAAAAGGAAAGAACAGTACTGTGCAATTAGGTCTTTTCCCCACTGCTTTTAAAAACATTCAAATAAAACCTCTGCAAAGTGTGTGAGATGGGTGCATTAGAAAGGAAACCACCTAATCCACTTGGGCAATACAAATCCCTGTGCATTTTAGAGCTCACCCTCCAGTACCAAAGTCCATAGAGAAAGTCAGTGTTTTTAGCTCCCAGGGACATGGGAACTGCTGGTCTACTGCTGCCTTATTTATCATATTTGTGTTACTTGGGTAAATCTCAACAAAGTATTTCAAAGTACATAGTCACAAAATGACACATTAGAATTTACTGATGGAAACAGCAGTGGATTAACAACTCCTGTGTGTCCAAAGTGTAGTAAAAAAAGGCAACTGGACTTAGTTGAATTTCAAAAAAGGCAACTGGACTTGTGTTGTTGTGAGTTGTTAGTTAACAACTCACAACCCCTTTCCTATCCAAACCACACCCCATGGACCAAGAACCTGACAGAGTTTATAAGTCCCAGACTCTCCACCAGTCAAACAGAACTGAAGAAGCCTCTTGGACGAGAGGCGAAACGTCTTCAAGAAATTCAACTAAGTCCAGTTGCCTTTTTTTACTACACTTTGGATACCATGACCTGGATGACTGAGAATCTTCACAGACAACTCCTGTGTGTCTAGATTTAAAATCACAGATTTGGTGCTTTGGTGCCAGAGAGTGGCGTTTTGCAAAGCATCACAAACTTCAGCTTCCAGTCAGACAAAGACTAAGAGCGAGAAGAAGCTTGCAATCAGCATATTAAGATATTATAGACTTTGCTGATGTAGAATTTGTCTTCAGTGAGCGTGTACCTCCCTGTCTCCAGCTGCTCTCAGCACAGGAAGCACTGTCAGCTTCCAGTCAACCGTATGTAACTATGTGTAAGTACCTCATACAAGCACTTTAAAAAAAAAAAAAAAAAAAAAAAGTGGACTATCACTTTAAATCCAGGTAATGCCCACACTTGACCATAAATAGTCAGGAAAAAGGCCCCAGATTAATATCAGTTGTGCCAATTTGATTATCCAATCACTCTTACAGCATTCATCACAATAAAAAAAAACTCTTACAACACAGAAATTAAATTACCGTGAAAATGTCATGATAAGCACAATAATTATTTATTGAAAAGAAATGATTATTACTAATATTAGAAAACATTCTGAACCACCATAATGATCGGGCCTCATAATGGGGCTTTTCAATCATGGTGTCATTGCAGTCTCCTGTATGAAGTTGATTTTACAATTTAGGGCCTTAAAATTCATTGCTTCCGTTGCTGTGGACTGATGTAATCAGCTGCTATATGCTTCAGCTTGACGAAACACCCTTTGTCTAGAAGATACAGTATGTCTTGCAGCTTCATTACATTCATCAGATAAAAGAAACATCAGAGACAGAGTGGATGCCAATCAAAATAATAATTAGAGGATTACCGGTAACCACAACGTATTGTGCAAATCCCTACAGGTATTTTTTTAATTTCCATTCTGATTTGATGAGAGTTATTTGCACCCTTTAATCTTAACAAGGGCTCAGTGAAAGAATGTGCAGGGATCGAGCTGCTGGAATAAGGTGGCCGTGCCAAAACATCCTTCATTTTGTTGGAGAACATTAGATATGATGCACAATGAGGGGCAAATAAAGTAAAGGATGAAACACTGCTATACTTGTTCTCCAGAGCATGAGCAATGTGATTTCATTCGGAGCAACCCTATCAGCTGCAACACATTTTCTCTGCTCCAATAGTGAATTGATAAGATGCACACAAGGACCGTGCAGCTTTGGCAACTGTGAAACAAATATCCTTTGTTTCAGAGTTGCTCGTGTTCCCTCATTTTCACCTTCATGCCCATTTGTCCTCTTTTTCATTGTAGTCTGAGTGAATGAGGGTCTCTGCTCGTGAAAAAGCTCCCCTGTATAGACGAGTAAATGGGACTGTGTTACAGGGAGATGCCCATGACCACCGTGAGACTTCCCCCCCCCCCCCCCCCCCCCCCCCCCTCAGCACACAATCAGAGAATCTCATTAAAAATCCTGCAAGCTCACACAGGCTGGCACTTACAAGCAATCGAAGTGTTTTCATTATTCACTGCATTCCTCTCACTGCTCTCCGAGGAGATAAGGGAGGAGGGGGGTTGTGATGGAAAGACTTTTTACAAAGAGTTTCCATTTTGCAGACAGACACGGTAAATCAGAAGAAGTCACATCCACCTTAAAGCCCAACAAAGGCACAGAGCAGTGACAGTGCAGCTGAAGAAAGTTTTCAGACTGATGATAGTTGTTGACGTTGTCACCAGAGATATCCACTTAGATGTAAGAGTTTTTGGAGATTCCTGTACTTGAGGCTGTGATTACCAGATTTTGTGCCTAAGTAAGAAGAATTTAAAATTCAGTAATTGGATAAGTAATTGATGGAACTGCAGGAGGAAAAGAGGACGAGCACAGAGAAGCTTCATGGATTCAGAAGAGGACAAGATGGAGGCAGATGATCCTCTGTGGTGACCCTTAAAGGGAAGAAGAGGATAAGCAACACTAATAAAAATAATAATAATAATAATAATAATGCCATTGACATACAGGATAACAGGATACATTGGTATATTTGTTGAGATATTTCATCTTATATTGGTTTACATTGTCTTGTTTGGAAAAGGAAAAAGACTCAGAATCAAACATGTGCTGCTTGGGGCTGTGGAGTAAACAGATGTATGATCCCACTGTATATTTTGTATGAATTTGTAGAAGCAAAGTCGTCAGTGAGGCTTTTATTCTTGATTTGGTGTGAAACACTGTCAACCTTAAAACTCTTTATAAGATTATTAAACATGAAATACTGGAAATTACAATTCTTTTCATGAAGATTAACGTGAAAGTACTTTCACACTGAGATCATATGACTGTGAATAAAATGAAAAAAATAATTCCTAATTAAATTTATCCACTGAATGAAAAGCACACTTTTAGAACAAAATCATATATTTTTTCCAGGAAACACATTTACAAACAATTTAATAATTTAAATATATTTTTGCAGTCCTCTTTTCTTAGCATCGTCTTGTCGCCATTTTCCCTTTACATCTCATCGCGTCTGTCATGGTCTTGATGAACAAAGAAGGAACGTGTCTTTTATCTTTCAAATACGGAACAAATCCTTACTTTATGGCAACACGTGTTGTCTGGCTGCTGTTCTGCCCTTTAGGGCAGCAGTAATAACAATAATAATAACAGTGATGATGTGTCAGAACATGTTGAACATGGTTCTGAACCAGTGAGACGACGAGCTTCTGACGTTAATGCGTGAGACCTGGGGAGTTTAGCTCATATACAGTAAGTCCACCTGGGTCAGAAGACACAGTCACAGTCTGGACTCAACAGCTGCAGAAGCTGTGTGATTCTGTCACCGGAGGCCCAACATCTCATTAAGGACCGTCTCTGGGCTTACAGTACCTCCATCACTACAACTACACAAGGTGAAGAGGAGACGAGACAGAGCTGACGCTGCCTCCTGTTCAGTCCCCTGCAGCAGTGATCGTCCACTCGAGCCGAGAAACAGCAGGCTGGTACTGTATTTGGACTGCCGAGATGTGACATTTGTAGTGAAACGCAAGAGCACCTGCAATCCAAAAGTCAGCTGCTCATCTCTCCAGTGCATGAGCACATGCACTGACCTACAGTGCAGGAGCAGAAAGCCCAGCTCTGCTCTCGCTGCATACACTGTATATAGAGAGGAGCACTGAAGAGTCTATGTCATTTCCTTGGCTTACCACAATCATTTCCTGTAAAGTATTTGCAGGCTCTGAAATTACAGCTTCACTGCTCAGCTGCAGGCCGACATGCAGCCAGAGCCGAGGGAGAGGTGGCATCATTAAAGCCAGTCAAACCAGTGTGTGAGTCAAAGGGCTGTAAGGGTGGACGCTCGCGTCTTCTGCGTCTGTGGCCGGTCTTATGGACGCGTCAACCCACAGTGGAATGCATCGATTATACGAGTTCTTGTTTTCATTTAATCCCGTTTGATTATGCTCTTGCAGTGGTCGCTGAAGAAGTTTCACATGAGGAAAAGTATCAATGCCGTGGTGTCAGAAAATAAATGGAACAGTCGTGTTGTAGTTAAGATCACTGTGGTTCAGCGTGCCATGTATGGTACACTCTGAGCTGAACCAAACTCTTCTGTATAGTGGCAACCCACAGCCAAGTGGAAGGGAATTGAGCTTGTAACTGAAGAGTTGCTAGTTCCAATCCTGGATGCCCTAAGATGAGTGACATAGAGTCATAGGGTCTGAAAACCAAAAGCTTTGAGGAAGTTTGATTCATTAAAACTTGAATAAAGAGGCAGTCGAATATTTAACGTCAAAGAGAACTCTGCAACTTTGTATTGGTTGTATTGTTAGGATTTAACTGAGGAGTTGTCAGACAATTGCTTTTACACAGGATATACTTATACATATATATATATACAGTATATAGGATTAATTCACTGCAGAGTTCTGGTGCAGTAATTTGAAATTGGACAGATTAGCAGAGAGATTTAACTGGAGTCACGGCATATTTCTGCGTTTGATTTTGTTTTATTGTTCGT
Organism: Brachirus orientalis; assembly: GCA_016785285.1. Taxonomy (NCBI): domain Eukaryota; kingdom Metazoa; phylum Chordata; class Actinopteri; order Pleuronectiformes; family Soleidae; genus Brachirus; species Brachirus orientalis. The sequence goes on from JAFBJR010000624.1 coordinate 1,219,520, forward strand.
GTATTTTTACTTAGGCATCTGTTTTTGTCTCTGAATTGCACTTAAAATCAAAACAGCTGTCCTAACCTCATTAAGTTGACTTTAATCAAACCACATGAGCTAAAAAAAAACAAAAAAAACAAAAACAAAACAAGAACTTAAAAAACTTTGTTTGGCTCAGCAGATCTGATTCTCATTAACTAAGACCAACATAGACCGACATACTCTAAAACAAAGTTCACACATCAGTGCAACTTTAGTAGTGATGATATGCTTTCAGCCGATTTTTGTTCACAGAAAAGAACTATTTTCATGTAATGTTCACTGTAATTCCTACTACAATGTAGTGGGGCAAGAATTATACATTGTATCTTTGTTAAAGTACCTCAGATCTATACTGATGTCATGAGCAGTTTCCAGAGCAGATTTGTTACTTTCCACCTTTTTGTTCTTCAACAGTCAGGAGTGAGTGGTACAGCATGTTTTCACCTTGAGCCACAGTCATGGATGTAGTTTCTTAATAGTGCGATGCTGCCACCTTGTGTTCAGACTGAGGAACGGGCTCTGTGAAGTACAGTGACTTTAAATAAACCTCGGGTTTACTTTGGTTCACAGGGCTGTTGACTATTTACATACTAAGTAGTAACCAACCACTAAATTTGTTGCCATAACCATATTGGCTTTATTTGCTTTTGCATGAAAACAAGTGCTGGAATTTAAGCTTCTTAAATGTGAATCTGATGTTTGCTTTCACTATGAGAATAAACTCGATGTCTATTGTTTAGGAAACATTGATCATTATTCACTATTTTCTGGCACTTTATGGACCAAAAAACAAATTATTTATTCAAGAAATGAATCAGCAGATTAGAGGACAATGAAATCAACGTTACTAACATCCTGAACTGGTATTCAATTTCTCGGGGTTCCCCACTTTCCTCCCACAGATTTGGGGATTCGGCCAGTTGGACACTCTAAATGTGAGACAACCCTCGTGGAAAAGGATAAAGTGGTAGAAGATGAGTGACTGTAGATGCACGTGAACATCGCTGTGTAACTGTATTGAGAGACAGATCTTTTCATATTCATAGCATTATTTATTTGAAGCTACAGCTCCTCCGAAGAAAAACAAGTCATTGCTAATAAAAAGGTGCAATAGATACATGAGTTGTACCTGGAGGGAATATTGACTGAAGCCCAAAGCTACTGTCGGTTATACAACATGAAGCCAGGTAAAGGTAACAGTGGGTGCCATGTTGGACAGGCAGGCACTGGTACAGACGGAGGCACAGGGAACACGCACTTCTTTTCTTTCCTGCAGAAGCTTAGCATTGCACTGTCGCTACGCTAACTGCGCTTCTTCAACACCAGCTGTCATTTCAAAGAAACATTCTCGCGACACCTCAAGTAAAAATAAAATCAAAAGCATGAACAAGAAGTTGCAAGAATTAGGTCAGATGGTACACACACGTCATTTGTCTTTGAGCATTTTCTACAACAGTTTCTACCTCGCAGAAACACAGCGCTGCTGTGGACATTCCTTCATTGCACTTTGTCACATCTTTAAATACAGTAAGAGTTGTCAGTTGTCTTCAGTTGCTCGTGTTGAAATGATGGAGACAAGCTTCAGTGTCAGTGTCAAGCTTTGTACTCCACAGAGGTGGAGAGTGAAGCCCGAGACTCACTGCCTAATACATACGACTGGACATAATTAAACATATGAACAGAGAACACAAAGAAATGGACAGAATGTACATTAATGAATGGCTTTTCCCTTTGAAACCAGGAGATCTGCCTGGTCAGTTTAAAGTGTCCTGAATGGGAGACAGAGGTTTGATACTATGTGTGCACAAGGTCCTTGTGTAGTGTAGAGTGCAGGCTCAGACGACTGCGTTCAGCTCTGTCGAGAGCTGACCGGCCGTCGTGGTGAGACAGGTTTCATCCGAGTGATCTATGAGGTGCTTTCTGGTGAGGCAACTCTTTGGCGTGCAGTCCTGGGGCGATTGCGAGTCGGGGTGTTAGTGGGACGTTCGCTCTTTGTCTCAGAAGGCTGACTTTCAGCCTGCGGGGTGCTGGCGTCCCCGACCAGTTCACGCAGGAACTTGAATTTGGACAGGAACAGCTGCCAGACTACATACCAACCTGCAGAGGAGAAAAACAGTCATATATCCAGTCATCACTCTGGCTCAGTGACATCTCTCTGAGCTACCATCACTGTGACTTCTACAAAGCATGTGGCACTGCATTCACCTACAACTCAAAGAGAACAACACTGTCTGATAGAACTCTCAAAGCTCTCAAAGCCAAACAGGCTGCCAGCTCCCTTCAAACCACTCACAAATCCTGCAAACAATGGGTACCAACACATTGCCATCAACATCACACTTGTTCATACACAAGTGGGGAAGTATAGCTCAAGTATTGACACTCAAGTTGAACACTTTTTATTGCCAGAACGGTTTATAAACAATATTTATATGCCTGCTTTAGTACATATATGGTTTTGTAAATGTGCTATTTTTACATTCTGTGTAACAATTTAAACTTTACCATGAGGTGAATCAATTATGTACAAAGACAAACTGAACAAACAGAGAATCTAAAGAGAATTCATCTTTAAGTACACTGGTTAATAACAAAAATCTGTGTGTAAAAATTTTTATTTTTACGTCAGACAAATTCTGTGATCATTGGGATTTGGGTTGGAATGAGGAAAATTAAAGTCGGTCTCATGCTTGAGCATTAAATACACATGTTGATGTTATGAGTTGAACTTGGTGACAATCTGCTAATTTGTAGACCTTTTTTTTTTTTTTGTTACAGCAGATATTTGTCGACGCACAAACACAACAACATTAACTGGGATTCTATTTCAGCTTTAAGTGTAAGGGTAGGTCACAAGGAATGAAATCTAATGGTGGCCATGGACTTCTACACAGTACTGTAAATGATGAATTTATAAAAGTAAAATACTTTACAACATGTATGTAACTATGCTCCTGGTGGGTTTCCCCAGGTTAAATAAAGGTTGTCTGTCCATCTATAGATAATCTAGTTTATAATTTTACTAAAGTGTTAAATTGGCAGCCATTTTAATCTTGCAGCATGAGACAAAAACTCCAAACACAGACCCAGAATCAAGAAGATCTTCAGAGAAGACAGTTGAAGGACGACTGAGGAATAAATGTCATGCCATCATATCAGTGACTGTAAGTAAAGAGAGGAACCAGAGTTCAGAGAGGTGAACGAACTGATTGTGATCTGACTCCTGCCCGGCACAGGATATAAATAGAAACGTCTTACTGAGACTTGTGAACACTAAATCACTGACCTGTCATGATCATGAGGCAACACTAAAATGACAGTTCAGCATTTTTAGAGAGAAAACTGTCTAGTTATTAATTTCTGACTTAATGGGCATGGGCCTTAGTGGAGGAGTGTGAGTTTTGGTTGTCTAATGTGCTGAATCAGTCGCAGAGCAGTTTAAATTCAGCAGAGTTGTGTGTTGTATAACATCTTTGTTTTACTGCCATTTCTGCAACACCAGCTTTTTATTTTGAATGGGTAAACCAGACATTTCCAAGATATACACAGTAACTTGGGCACTTTACAAATGGCAGGAGTAGAACACGGAGAGGTCTTCTGCTGCCATGGTCCATCTGCTTCAAGGTTTGACGTGCTGTGCGTTCAGAAATGATCTTCTCCCTTAACTGTAACTAGTGGTTCTGTGAGTAACTGTTGCCACTTCCGTTCTGACCAGACTTGTCCAGACAGTAGACAGTGTGCACCTGGGTCCTACAGGTTTCTGCCAGGTCTGAGCTGATGGTACTGCTGGACATCTGATTTTGAAGGGAAGTAAGCAGGATTGTCCTTCATCTGCTTCCTTAAAAGAGCCTGAACAGAACATCTTGAAACCCCAGTCTGCTGGGGTTCACCTTTTAGTGTACCTCACCTTTTAGTCTTTAAGTCTCCTACACAGGTGTTTGTTTGATTCCATTTCTATCAACATACCAAACATTGATGTAATTTAATTTTTTCCCCAAACGTATCGAAAACTCACACAGTACTGTATATTTACATAATCTACACTCATGTATTATATATGTGGTATCACTACAGTGTATATTACTATTACTATATAAGCTATATTATTTTCAATAATTCATGTTAATAATAATTTCATGTTAATGTCGCAATGCAGAGCTGTTATGGGGAAACATTAAAAAGACAGTTACACATTTTTAGGGAGAAAAGTGTCGATCTGAATTAAAATAGGATTTCCGGACCTTATTTGTGGTAAATAAATGTGTACCTAATAAAGTGGCTGTTAAGTGTGAATGGAAAGTCTTTCTTGACATCAGGCAACATTTTAGGCATAGTTCAAAACTGAAAACCCATTAGGTGTCATGAGCCTCTGGAGATGCTGTGGCATCAGCTGTCGTTGAGGCCTTAGTGTGCGGCTGTGCTCTTATAGCAGGTGTTTATTTGACTCGTGTGTCATGTTTTGTCGCTGGTCCGTGAACTCACCAAACAGCATGAAGAGCAGCGCACAGACCAGTGTGGCCACAATGACCAGCAGCGTGAGTCCGACACTTTGCCACATCTTTACAGCAGCACTTCCACTCCCGACGGCGACCGCGGCATGAAAGACAGGGAGGGCGGCGAGTTTATTCTGTTCCACAGCAGGACACGAACTGAAGGAAAATGAAACAAACTAGGCTAAAAGGCTAAAAGAAAAACAGAACATCGACACATCGCTATCTCGTAGCAGCGAGTGCGCTAGCATGTGGCTAAGCTAGGGGTTTACTAACCGACCGGCGAGGGCTGTAACATAAGCTAACGGTTAGCAGCAGGGTAGTCCTTCCTCTGTTGGCTACATCACTGCCGTGTGCGCTAGTTAGTTACTTAGTTTGTTTAGTTAGTTAGCTCTCTCACTGGTCACACAAAACAGCACAACAACAGGGCTATGAACGCAGCGTAAGAGGACATAACTGGCGTCATGAAAGCAATCGCTTTGCGTACGTCAAAGTAGCATTCTGGGTAATGTAGTTTACTTGAGGGTATAATGACCTGAGTAAATGAGAACCTTTACAGACTGTTCCGATGAAGTGTCACCTCTTTTTTTGTTCTCTTGTTCTGAAACTAGTGCAGCACCCGCATCTGGGACTTCGGCCGGCTCGGTATCACGTGCGTGGTACGTTGCATGTCAGATGAACATACAACAGTTTACAGTTTACAACACAGATGTGGGGTGACACCGCTGCTTTCATCATCTGTGATGTCACATTAAACATGAGAGGAATTGTACGACTTCAATGGCAGTTCACAGGAAGTTCAGAGTCATGGGGGGGCTCCTTTTCCCTTTACTCCAATGCCTGTCTACCTTCTTCTTCTTCTTCCTCAAATACAGCCATTCACAAACTATGTATGTGCAAAGTACAGATTTGTGAGGGCGCACATTTATTATTTATATAGCCATACATCACAAACACAAATTAAGACTGAAATGAGGGTGATAATGACATTTCCTGGTCATGCATGTGGTTTAGGCTCAAGATTATTTTCCACAATGCATCAACATAATCTCTGTGAAAACACACTGTATGTCCTCATAACTCCATAAGAGCCATAAGAAGACACTAGACTTAGACTTAGACATCCTGGACCAGCCATTCCCTGGGGCCCACTTGAAAATGTGAAAATCCACTGAGGTCCACCCAAACCTTGAGTCATGACTCTGATCAAAGACTAGGATCTATAATTCCCATATATATTATTTTTCAAATGTGCACATAGGAGACACAAATGCAGTGCAGGTTAATAGTCAGTCCACTTCACTTTATTTCTGAACTTGCACATCTATTTTCACATCTACTTTATTAAAGTGTGTAATTATCCATCAGCATAACTAACTAACAATTTACAAATTTAAATGAGCAAATAAACAGTGACTGCAAACACTGAAATGTTAGGGCCTGTATGCTGACTGGCTGAAACTGGATACATGTGCATAAAATGTGACAATATTTTGCTATACATTACCTGCTATAGTAGGTCAGATAAAAGAAAAATAATCATTTAAACCTTACAAAACTGATAATTAAACAAATGTATAATATTAAATGACATTTCACTATTACCTGTGTGTGCGTGGGTTTTCTCCAGTTTCCTCCCACAGTCCACAAACATGCAGATTTGCCCATAGGTGTGAATGTGAGAGTGAATGGTTGTCTGTCTCTATGTGGCCCTGTGATGGACTGGCGACCTGTCCAGGGTGTGACCCCACCTTTCTCCCTATGTCAGCTGGGATTGGGCATCAGTGACCCCATGACCCTCATGCAGAGGTTAAAGAGGTAGAAGGTGAGTGAGTGAGTGAGTGAGTGAGTGAGTGAGTGAGTGAGTGAGTGAGTGAGTGACCTTTGACAGCCCACTAGAGGGCAATCACTGCTCTAATAATTTCATTTATTAGACCTGACCTCCAGGTTTGAAGATGTGTCACAGTTCTTCTCATCCTCTCACCTCCTCAGTGCAGCGACCCAAGACACGCGATGACACCAACAATGTTAGAACTGGCCTCAAACAGTGGAACAGTCTACCTGACTATATTCTGCCTTCACTAAAAACCTATGTATTTGCTTTTGCTTTTAATACCGTTTGATTGTATTTTATTGCTTCCCTTTAACTTAAAGCATGTGAAGCACTTTGGGCCAACATGGGTTGTATAAATACATTTGACTATGAACTTTGATCTTGATTTATAATAAGAATAATAATAATAATAAATATATTTTTCTAATGGGCAATAACATACTGTATATGTTGTGTACATATCAAGATTATTTTGTATATTTTGTCTGGTTACTCAATGTCCATTTTGCATATTCTACGTCTTAATGAACATTGTATATTTCCTCACTGTGGGACTAATGAAGAATTATCTTATTTTAAAGTTTCAGTCTTTCATCTGTGCAGCAGGAGAAGTTATTATCAAACCTGCTTAATTACTTATAAGCAGTAAATCACCTCGTCAAGAAGGAAGAATGAGCCAGAAATCACCTGTTTCTACAGGCTTTCCTTTTCATTGGAGTAAAACACTTATTTTCCTTTTTACTTTTATCGTTGTCGCTTCACTTTTGTCGTTTTATTTTACTTCAAAATAAAATAAAACGACAAAAGTGAAGCGACAACGATAAAAGTGGTCTGAATGGCTGATGTTGAGAAGTATCTAATGTTACACGCACATTAAAGTGGTTGACAAAGTAGTTCACATTTCGCACTCATTTTCAATGGTACCATAAATGCTGGGGCATTAATGGGAGCTAGGAGATAAGACTGCATGTGTGACAGTCTGTGTCAGGAAAATATCCGCCCGTCACTTCTCTGCACGTCTGCAGCCTGTATCCTCTTGCCTTGTAAACACCTGTGTGTAACCTGTGTGTAATGGATACCAGCCACAGTATTTGCATATAAGGTGCAGGCAGAATGAGTCATGTTTCAAAATGGCATTCTAAACATGTGTTTAACTATGTGACTCCAGCTCATTTGTTTGTTAAAGGGTTGTCAAAAGATGTCACCTCCTAAATCAACTTTTTAAAATGTACTTTTACCCTTGATTCTTACATGTTTTTGTGTTTTCTCTGTGCTTCGGTCTGTGTATTTGTGGTATTTGTCTTTTCTTGTCCGAAAAGACAATTTTTTTTGTCATTTTGCTGCCACTTTTGTATCTCACTTGGAACTTTCCTGACTAAGTAAATAAAGTTTAGTAGTATAAATTCTGTAATTTACCAAAGAAATTGAAATATATATTCTTTGCTCTATGGAAACAGTTAAAACTATATTAAGGTATGTGAAAGAAAATGTGATTTTTCATTGTGTTTAATTTACATTTGAAGATGCCATCACATAATTTCTATGTTGAAGTATGTGGACAAGTAAGTAGCAGAAACTGAAGTGTGCATTAATTCATTTGAATGAAAAATTGGCTTTGAAATAAGTGGAATATTTCAGAAAGTATGAAATATTCCCAAATTCTGCATGGACTGAGTAATGCCACGATTGAGCTGAACATTTTGATGTTTCTACGTTTTATGAGTAAGAAGCTGAAAGTGTGTGTTTTTGAAGAAGTTTTCCCATTCATTTTCAGAGGGAAGGAAGAATGAATGTGTAAAAATCTTTTGAATATTTTGGAAATTTATGAAATATTCCAGTTTAAAACATTCAGCTAATTAGGAAATTGTATGTTTGTATAAGTTTGAAGGAAGAGCAAGTATGTTTGAAGTTTTTTTTCCTTCCAATAGCTGCCACAGAACAACATAGAACAGGGTTATAAGTCAGATTATTTCTTTGCTGAAAGCAGTTACAGCCTGGTCTCCCTCAAAAACACTGCTACTTTAACTTCATTCAAACAAGTGGTAAATATTTTCTTACCTTATCTTCGTACCTTCTGGATAAATTATGTGTTCATGAGACTTTTGTACAATTTATTTTTTCATTTGTATCAAACTTTAAAAAACAAGTGTTTTTATACATTGGATTTTTTTAAAGCTAAAGCAAAGCCGGTAAATGTTGTGACCCTGGTGCCTCATTAACACGACAACCTTTATAATTTATTTTACTGAAAAATTGTAACAGACAAAACTTTGTAGTCTGGTACAAAGTATATTAGAAAGTACATATTTAGCTTTGTAAAAAGTGCATGTTCATGGACGGCGTCAGTCACAGTTCTGTTCTGTTGGCACCACCTTGAAACAGATACGTGTGTCAAAGCCATCATTAATTTAATTATTCTTCTTAGGCCCACACCTTTCTTCCTTGATTAATTTGCATATCATTATTTCCATCCCAGTGTGCTAGTATTAGACAATTAAACACACACTTGTCCAACATCTTGACTTCTGTGTGTGTGTGTGTGTGTGTTCTTGTACTTGCTGCAGAGTGAAGACCAAAAATCATATAAACACCTACAAAGTGAGGACATTTTGTCTGGTCCTCACTTCTTTAAAGGGCCTTTTCAGGGTTAAGACCTGGTTTTAGGGTTAGGGTTAGGCATCTAGTTGTGATGGTTAAGGTTAGGGTAAGGGACTAGAGAATGTATTATGTCTATGAGGGTCCTCACTCTGATAGAAGCGCAAACTTGTGTGTGTGTGTGTGTAATTTGCATACAGTATTTATTTGAGAATGTGTTAATGGGTAATGTATTTATTCAGTATCAGATTGCTCCATGGGAGAGTACAGTGTGAGAACACCAACGGAAAACTATTCCTGTGAGGGTGTTGATCTACTTTCTTCTCATCCTTCCAACACTTTAATGCCTTTGTTTGCTTAATGCTTTATTAGTGCATGAAGCAAACTGTTTGCTGAATTTAGCACCTGCCCCGAGAAAACAAGTTAGATTAAAACTATTTTATTTTTTCAGCTGTCAGTGACTGAGGTAAATAAATCTTTCTTCCCCTCTGCACATGCTGTTACCTGAGAGCCACAAGTTTTTCTGATCCCACTGCAAACTCATTTGATCTATTTTAATTAGAGCAACCGCCACTGCCTGTTGTCTCCTGGTGTCTCTTTGCAGACGTGTGCACATGATACAAAAGTGCTTTAACCTGCTTGAGTGATTATCCTGTCCTCTCATTTCTGCAGCAAAGCAATAAAAATGTGGTTTAGTGGTGCAGAACAAGTTGCGACTGCACAGCGTGGCTCAGAATGTTTGTTTTAACTCGCAGGTCAGGCACTCTGTTGACTCAGCATCACAAGGCTACACACATGAAGGGTTTAGAGCAGAAAGTCTAATATCATAAAAATATGACAAACTTGTTCTACATTTTTACTGAAAATATATTTTCAGCCCGGGCTTATGATTAAATACATTTAAATGCACTTGCTCCTTTATGTCAGAAGAAAATAGTATGCCTTTTCACCACTACATTTCTTTGGTGACATTATAGATTAAGCTTTTTCATATACAGTACATATTACTATATATGGTGCATAAATAAAGATATAACTACCTGACAATTTAAGAATTAGTTGTTGTATACTTTCATACAAGAGGGATTTTTTTGGTCTTAATTCTAAATATGTTTTGAAAATGACATGGAATTTTAGTCACAATAGAAACAAGAGCTGCTGGTTTACTGCTGCCTCATTTGGCGAGTATGTGTCTCTAACTTAAATCACAGCAAAGTATTTAAGCTCAGAAGTGACAGAATGTAGCGATGGAGGCAGCAGTGGATTAACGGGTCTTGTGTGCCTCTGATATAAAACTGCTCATTTTGATTTTCTTTATGGACTTTGGTGCAGAAGAGTGAACAATTTGCAGGACACAAGCTTCAGTTTTCAGACAGAGAAAGCTGTCTAACAATCAGTTGAATTGGCAACCGTGGTTCTCAAACTGTGGTACATGTACCACCAGTGGTACGTCAGCTTCCTCTGGCGGCACTTGGAGGAAAATCATAAATACTGTTCTACTGTTTATACCAGGGTATGTGATCAGAGCGGAGCTGAGGAATTTTGGTAGGAGTGTGTAGAAAACTCTGTAGCTGACTTTGCTCGGCGATGATGGTGTTACTTCAAGAGATCAGTATTTTCTCAGGTGAGAACCATCATAGACTTAACCAGGTGTAGATGTTATTCTGTGAACTTTTTGTTAGGTAGCTAAAATCAATTCTTTCTTGTATTGCACCTCAGCCTCTCAGGCCAGTGGTGGTTTGTTGGTGGTCAGCACTGACTACGGGCCCTTTTCCATTATAAAGTTCCAGCACGGCTCAGACGCTCATACACCCACAGAGCCCAGAACTATCCCTTTCAATGTGTTTAACACCAGGTGCTATGGTGGTGTCAACTTCACTTCCTGAGTGGGTAAAACTCCACCTCAAGCAGCTACAACATTAATTATAACAAGAGAAACACTCACTCTCACTCATTTTCTACCGCTTTATCCTCCACTGAGGGTCGCGGGGGTCGCTGGTGCCTAACTCCAGCTGACATAGGGCGAGGGGCAGGGTCACACCCTGGACAGGTCGCCAGTCCATTACAGGGCCACATAGAGACAGACAATCATTCACACCTATGGGCAATTTAGAGTGTCAAATTAGCCTAATCTGCATGTTTTTGGACTGTGGGAGGAAAATGGAGAACCCAGTGAGAACACACACACACGCACACGCACACATGGGGAGAACATGCAAACTCCATGCACATGGCCCACAACAGAAACACATCAATGATAAAAGGTATCAACTTTTGTACTGTACAGTAACATTTTACTCACAGGTCAAAGGTCAACACAACTTATACCAGTAATACTACACCACTGGTAACTGATTTCACTGTTTTAGTAACAGTCTGATCCATGTGAGCACAAACCATTACGCACTTCCACGGCTTGTAGTGGATTCATTTTGTATCCACATTATTTCTTAATGATGTCGTGTTCTGGCTGCAACCATAAAAAATAATTGTAGACAGAGTTAAAGTTATTAAAATGAAATTAGAGACACACCTGCTTAAATGCAGCTGATGGACATTCTTTTGCACTTGGTCAAATCTAGCCCTCTGGCAGACAGACAGTCTTCTTTAAAGACATTTTAGTCACCTAATTTATTACCACCCTCCATCAATGAGGTTGTATTCTTACAAGATTACTTTACCTTCTCTAGCTCAATGTTCCCCAGTCCTGGTCCTCAGGGCCCCCTGCCCTACATGTTTTGGATGCTGCCCTGCTCCAGCACGCCTGATTCAAAGGAATGGGTCATTATCAGGCTTTTGCATGATGAGTTGACCATTTGAAGGGAAACACTGCTCTACCTTATCAAAATATCTAGACTAATCATTCAAGTCATTTTCCAAAGTAAACATTTCCTACATCGTCTTTCTTGTTCTGCCTACTTCTGAACTGAATGTTAAATATATTTGGTTTTCGTTGCAGTGTTTATTGCTTTTGCCTCAAAGCAATAAAAAAAATAATCTTGTTTTTTGTTAATCCATGTCTGAATAAGAGACTTTCTGTGTGTCTTACTGTGTCTGCTTGTTTTCTCTGTCAGCTAATTTCCACAGAATAAACCTAAACTGACCATCACTTTGGGCTCTAAAGGCTTTAACCCTAACATAGACCTACAGTATATGAGGGACTATAACATGATTTCTTTTCTTTTTAAAGCATCCCTGTCTCGTAAGGTTAAGAATTAGTTTTAAAAATTACGAATCCAGATTTCCACCAAAATCTACTCATTTCCTCATTAGGCCAGAGCCTCCATCATTCCCCAGAATATTTCCTCAAAATCCATCCTTTACATTTTTGTTATGTTGCTCCCTAACAGATGGAAGTAATATTTCCTGGGAATATATTTTCTTGCACCACAGGTGTGTACTTGTGGACACGAGACTCAAACACACACACAGTGCTTATGTGATTAAAGAGTTGGATCCTCAACTAGTTGAAACTTAGGAGCTGCACCCAGTCTGTTGACATGTACACAATTTTATTTTTATTCCATAACAATGACATCAATAACTGTTGCTAATTAAAACAACTGCGTCATGTCATGTTCACTGACCATAACTCAGTTTGCCCTGGCTGTCACAAAAAAATCTCATTTCTGATGATTAACTGTGTATTACAGACAAATGAAAATGCACATTGTGTAACTATGTACAACATGTGCAGCATGGACAAATTGTTCTGACGACACATGCAAAGACATTAAAATTAAATACACTGAACCAGGGAATATACAGCATTAGGAGAGATTGAAATTTCAATTTCAAAACCAAGTATCAGTAAGGTTAAAGTAATGACAATGCTGTCATTGCTTGTTAATTGAGCATCACAATGATATTCCATTAAATCATTAAACCATAACTGAGTGGTTGGTACAAGATGATTACTGCCAAACCCTTGGCTGTGGTTGGTGGTGAAAGTGTAAATGTAGCAGAGTGCCAATATGACACATATTTCATTCATCTCATCCATGCCACCATGTACACTCAGTGACCAGCTCAACAGACTTGGACAGACTCATCTAAAAGCCTTGCAATAATGTCGTCTTCTATAAAACGATCAAATGTTGTTGTTGCCGCTGATGGAAAAGTTTTATTTTAACTATATAGGATTCCCAGATAGAATAATAATATAGGACTAACAGCATTTTGCTTCATCTCACCCTCAGAGAGCATTTTCTACCCTGCACCAAAGTCCATAGAGAAAATCAGCTTTTTAAATTCATGGAAACCTTAAGTTCACGGAAACATGGGAGCTGCTGGTCTACTGCTGCCACATTTGATAAGTTTGTGTCACTTTGAAATCCTATATTTCGATTGATCTAACAACAAAAATAAAAAACTCACACATCTGACTGATGGAGGCAGCAGTCAATAGCAACTCTTGGTGTCAAATCACTGATTTTCCACATGGTCTTTGGTGCAAGAAGTGAAAGGTTTACAAGGTGACAGAAACAGCCAGAGAAACACACCTCAGAGAAACACACATAAAAATACCTCACCTATCCCTTCAAGCATTTAAAAATAAATGTCAAAGTAGAAGAGTTATATTTGAAATCAACTGTGCAGGTGTATATTATGAAGTGGACACTGAGTGTACCTGAGTTTTAGGGTTTTACCTCTTTAAAACTCATTAAGTGGCACTGAAATCAACCTTTTCTCCCCTTTTTTAAAATAAAGATACAATTTGTATCAACTGCAGTAACAGCTTATAATAAGAAGGTGGATACCACAATACAAAGTTACACAAACTCATGTTTATCACAGTTTCTTGCAGCCTTGTGCTTCTTTCTTCCATTGAAAGAAGCTGGTGCAGGCTGGACTTGGATCATCTGAGTGAGGGGTTCTGACTCTGCAGCATGAGGATCTCGGCAACAAGTACCTGGGGGTCCATCACCTGAGGAAACCTGTCCATGGCCATGTCCACAAGGTGGACGCTGAAGATGGCGAGGAGCTTTTTCCGGACGACCTCCCTCTCCTCTCTGCTGGGGCCAGGTTGTGGAAGCTCCTGCGGTAGGTGCTTCCCTGTCGTGGTCATCACCACCGGATGATGATGATGATGATGAGCACCGAAGGGATCGGACCAGTACGTCTGCTGCTGGTGTTTGTGGACTCTGGTGTGCTGAAAATCTGCTGGCTGACTGTATGCAGCAGGAACGCTGACCGGATATGCGCTGTAACCATGGTAATGAGGCAAGTTGTGGGGTATTACATCAGGGCTGTGGCTGCTCAGTAGCCCCATATTGTGGTGTTGGTGGTGGTGCTGGAAATCTGGTGCAATCCCCAAAGAGGGAGGACCATAAGAGCAGCAGCTACACGACGCACTTCTCGGAGGGCAGCGCTGTTGTCGTACATTGCAAACATGCTGGCAGCTCCTGTAGTTTGGCCCATACTGGTAATCACACTGACTCCAGGGAGCCTCAATTTGCTGACTCTCTATAGAGCCTAAGCCAGAGTCGAGCTGCTCGTGGGAGTCATGGTCAGAGGAGGTGGAGCGTTGGCCGGACTTCTCCTTCTTGGATGTGATTTTCTTGCTTGAGCGGTGACTCGTCTTCCCATGTTCACTTTTATGTTCTTTCTTTCCTGGGCTGCTCTCAGAGTGTCCCAGAGTGAGTTTCTTAGCCATGTCCTCGACCAGCAGGAGGCTCTCTCCAGGCACAGGGCTGGAACAGGAAGAAGGCTGTTTCTGAGTGGCTGAGGGATGCTTAGCGTTCTCGCGAAGCTCATCGGCAACCAAGCGATTAGACTGTTTGGCTCGTTCAGGATGGTGGAATTTACATTTGATTCCATAAGTACATTTCTTTCCTGACAGAAGAAGAAAAAAATCGATTTACAGCTCTGTATTGTAAGTGCAGCAAGAATACAGTGAATATTGTTAGTTTGGCAGGTATCTTATCATAAATCAAAGTAGAAGTAGATGTCTGAGACATATTTCCTCACAATCCATCCGATTTCACATCAGACATTTCAATCAAAAACAACAAATGCGGATTTCATGGTGATGGATCACCAAAGTCCTTAGGATTCATCTTGTGAGGACCAGGGATGTCTACTCATGTCTATGATGTTTGAGGATAAACATGTTTGGCTGAAAACATTAAACATAAAACAGCATTTTTGTCTCACCATAAGGGCACGGATGTTTTTTCGGAGTCCTCGGAAACTTCCGCAGGAAGTTCTCTAGAGTTGGACCATGTCGGCCAAGAGGATCATCAGGTGGCATAAACCTGCATCAGAGTGAAAGTGAAACTTTAAAAACATACACATACATGGTATCTTAAAAAAAACCATACAGTACTGTGCAAAAGTCTTAGTCCAGCACCAGCAGCTTTGTTGTTCTTATGTCACTTTTGTGATCGTTGGCGTTTAGATTGAAAAGCTGTGACTAAAAGTCAGTCTTCTACTATATGAGCAACCTGTCAGTGAGTTGAACTTGTGCAACATGTGTATGTAATGCTCCAACATGTCTGGAGTAAACCAGGTATAATAGACCTTTTTCACAGCAGCTATTTGTTGCCATGAAATAGTAGGAGAAACACAGGTTTGACCAATAACATTAGGGTTCCATTCCAGGTTTTAAAGAGCCATGGTTGTGTTATTGTTCAAGTGGAAATGTAGCTCACACTAAATATTTGATATTATACAAGCATTTTTGTTGTTTTGTTGATTTCAAACTGCATATGTGTTTCTCCATATTTTCAGGATGTGTTCCAATAAAGTGATGGAGAAATAATTGTACAGGATGGTCATTATAGCCTTGCTAAAACAACAAATCTAATGGTGGCCTAAGACTTATGCACAGTACTGTGTGGTGTCTTCAAAAGGCAGAACTCACTTATTGTTAACGAAGGAGTACATCAGCAGCCTCTCCTCGATGAAGCGCTTCCACTCCGGCTTCTCTCCCTGAAGGTCGCGGTACATGTCGTTGGACACGATGATGCCGTCAGACTCGTACCCATGCTTGACAATGAAGCAGTCATCATTGCAGACCACCCGTTTGCCCGCAACACGCCTGGAAGGCGTGAACACCAGGATCTTCATCCTCTCCAGGTCACGCAGGATGTGCTGATCTGGAAACCAAACACAAGGCTGCATGCAGTTATTGTTTATCTTGTGGTTGTTTTTCTTTCCCTGCTTCAGAAACATGTGATCTGTTTACAGCCCAGCTTATAATCCAAATGTCAGTAAAGGAATGGAAAAATTCTTCATATTGTCAAAGGTCTCTGAACATTATCTAGCACCAAGATCGTTGTCCATCAGCACAAAGTCAGTCTTAATGGTAGCAGGAATCAGTTTAAAAGGGACAGTTCTGGTAGTTTGACGTGTGATTGTATGAGGTACTGATTCCACCATGCACACCAGAAATGAGCCATTTATCAATGTTTAAGGCAGATTATGGACGACAGCAACTAAGTCAGCAGTGTCAAACTAATGTAAAAGTGATGATTTTCTCTATGAATTGTGCTGGAGAATGAATGGGTTACAATGACGTTCAACCAGATGGAAAACCTTTTTACACAATGTTTTTTTTTAAATCAATTACAGCCCCTAATTAAAGTATATTACACATACAAAAAGGAGGTCATAATTGCATTGCACTTTTGTGTGTTTAACAATAGAGCTCAGCTCGTTAAATATTAACACTAAACACTAAAAACTGCAAAACCTGCCGATCAGCAGGAGAAACTGCTCACTTACAGGTAGCTACATGAAGCAAAAACTGCCAACTGAATCGGAAGCCTCTTCCAAATGTAGGCCACCCAAAGGCTGTTACAACTATTAAAAAAACTGTAATTTTGTGGTTTCACACAACGTCAGAAAAAAACCCACATGTGTCTTTGAAGTAATGCCAGTATAACTACTGATAAAGCTGATTTACTTATAGGAAATAAACTGACATGGGGTATTTCCCAGCTAGAGCAACACTCACTGTGAGAATCATGTCCTGTTTCTGAAGCTGAGCATTACAGAGCATAGTTTCTAGAAAGGAAACCTACTTATTTTCATTAATTATTCTGACAGTTATTCTATTGATTAATTGCTCAAGGACTAACACTTCTTTTATTAGTATAAAACAAAAAATAAACGGTGCAAATGTACTTTTCAGGGGACAATTCGATATATGACTCATGTTTTATCTAATAATATAAGATATAAAACTGAGATAAACAGATATTACACTAAAACTTGTCACTTTAACATATTGGTTAAAAAGTTCCAAAGTATAAATATTATCTGTCAGATAATTAGCATGACTGTGTCAGGTGAATGAGGAAGTGAGCAATGGCCAAACTAAGGTGAATTCCCTTTTATCTGACTGACCTGTGATGGGAACATCTGGCCGAGGCTGTTCTTTTCTCCACAAGGGAACGAACACAGTGACATCAGTGTGGCCTCGGTCCAAGAAGTAATTCACTGCCAACTGGATTCCCAGACACGAGAATACTTCCTTGTTTCCATGGCTGAATGAATGAATGAATGAATGAATGAATGAATGAATGAATACATGGAAACCAGGAAAAATAAAACATTTACACGTTAAAAAAATAAATAAAAGGAAATTCAAGTTTTGCTGAGCCAGTTTCCAACAATGAAAGAGGTGTCCTTTATAATTTCACTCTGACATTCCAATTACTTTACAGCTCTTATTAGTACGATTCAAGTCATCTGCAAGTCTATAATTATTAGCAATGCATCAGTGACAGGCATTAACATCATTACAGATTATCAGTTTCTCAGTTTAATTTATAAACATCTCCACATACTCGGCATCTTTGGACAGTTTAAGTTGTCTGAAGGTAAATTTCAGACAAAAAAAACACTACATAATATTTAATAATGGTTTCTTTGCTTTCACTGTCACCCACCTCGTATATAAATCATTATCAGCTGCATAAAGCAAAAGCAAACCATTGTTTATTAGAAACAGACACTGAGTGTAAATCTCAAGGGCCTTTTGGATGTGTCAAGTTCAAAGTCAGAAGACAAGGAAAAGTGACAGCATGAAGGAGCACTGCAGGGTAAAATGGTGCAATGGCTGTTTCTGTTAAAAAGGTCTTTCAAAGACACACACACACACACACGCACACACGCATGCACGTATGTGATCTGATTTGCATATTTGAGAAGCTTATTTACAACATGCCTGAACGGGTGTGCCTGGCTGGGAGAGACAAAAGGACAGATTGTATTCTCATGCGTGTACTCAGTTTACACTGCGTTTTGTTTTTTTTTTCCTTCTTTGTCCCACTCACTTCCTGTCGCTTCAGCTGTTCCTCTAATTATACGCGCATATACCTGTAAAATCGGGGGGGATGACAATATCAGTTCCTACTTTTCTGTCAACCTCCAACTCTATGACAACCACTAATTGGTGATGGCAGAGTATTGTCAACTAACTATAGTCATTAAAGTTATTTCTGCCAAGTAGGTAGCTTTCTCACCCTATCTTCTTGGATGTGCAGTATATTTGCATGCAAGTTAGTTATAATTATTGATATAGGCTACTGAACTGATTTGGTCCAAACTTGGTGAAAGGATAAATACCCATGAAACTGTAGTTAAAAGATCCAGCTCTAAAATATTTTTAATCATGTTCGTAATGCTTTACTATGCACTCAAATTAGAAACATAATGTTGAAATCAATAACAGTCAGTCATTAAATTGCAATGTGGGTTTGTCATATGAATGAACTGAATCAAAACCAGTCCTGCAACGATTTAAAGCAGGAGTCTCCCACAAGTGGCTCACGAGCTCCCAATCCCTTTCCAAGTAGCTCGCCAAAGCTTTCGATAACGAAACATTAACCTGGTTACATTTTTATCCTATCGGACTCGGAGGTGTCCCACCCCCTTTCAACAATAAATGATTATTTGCCAATCCAACAGTCAGCTTGATAAGCGCATGGTGTGCTGAGATCGGCAGCAATGACTGCTGCAACTGCTCGTACCAGTAAGAGGCCAAAACCATACTAGTTTCACAAAAAATGGGGAATTCTCAAATGGGAGATTTGTTAGTGAACCTAGCAATAATGCTAAGAGTCAGGCAATGAAGTCCTGTGGAATGTATGCTGGTGTGACATCATTACCACTTCAGGCCAAATTACAGAGAATGTTTATCTGAAACATGTTGACAACACTTTTATTGACTGTCGTGAGCATTAAATGTGTATTTATTAATAATAATAATAATATTAATGCTACTTAAAGTTCACACATAGTCAGATTTTTTTTTTTAATAAAACCCTCATCAAAAAACATCCACATCATTATACTGGAGGGGGATCATTTCAAAATGATTCGTTTGGACCCCCACATTTACCATGTAAAGATATTAATGCATTAATACACGCTCACTCTATGCACTCATTCCGCTTGACTGTTACCCATATCACTGAAAACTTGGTCCATGTTTCCCATGTAACCTACAACAACTCACAGCACACATGCATAATATATCACTACATTAGGCGTGCATAAGTCACGGTATCGAATCCAACAAAAAGTTGGATGAGGTAACGTAAGGTAACGTAACTGCAGTGCCATTTCACAATGTTCAGCTTTTGTAAAAGCCTTATTTTTTGTTACATAGCCTCTATATTAGCCCAAGGTCATGTTAGTTTAATGTTATATTCAACTGAACAAGGAAAACATAACCCTTGACTTGTCTCCTTTAATTTACAGTAGTACTGGCATTCTTTGGCTGACAATTAATTGATACAAAGCCATTTTGTCAAAGTGTCACTAAATTTAAAAAAAAAAGCAAAATGCACAAATTGTGTCAAACTCATGCAGTTATCTTGGGCATGACTGTGGGTTTAAAAAACAGGCCGATTACAAATTACAAATGCCTCTGACGCCCATGTCCACATCACATCAAACTGAGTCAGTGAAGAAAAAAGCTTCCCTTAATTTGCCATCAAGCAAATCACCCACATTTCAACCCCAACAAAGACGACGCCGACACAAGTCATACGTCAGAAGCATATCACAAATCAGTTCAAATAAAAAAAGCGCTGTTAGGATCCAAAACTACACTGTTCAGTTGAACAGCTTGTTGAAGTTGATGGTCTGGGACAGATTATGAAAATGAAAACAAATAAGAGTTGAAGAAACAAAATGTGTTTTTCTTTGACAAAACAACAAGGAGCACGGCACTAAAGCAACTGAGGAGTATTTGACATGATAGATTAAATGTTAGTTATTTCGGATGGAATATCAGAAAATTTGGTGAATAAATATCACAATTTCCCTTTGGTGGTGTTGTATTCACTATCAAGAACCCATAATCTGCAAATATCAGATTGCAGATCAACTGCACCTTATTTTTTCATTATTTGCTGTCGCTCCAAAGTGTCTTTAAATGTCGACTGTTTTAATCGCTTTACAGAAATGACAAAACTATTATTTGAAAGTTCCAAATTCAAATCATATAATAATTTCACCTCAAAAAGGTAAATAATAATTTCAGATAAACAGATAACATGAAGTTTTAAAACCATTTTGGTGACCACTTTTCTTGTCCGATCTTGTCCGATACTGTTGCTTGTTAAAGCTGTTTTCAACACATTTATGCTTTATTTACCACTAAGCCATAAACAGTAGTTTCAAAATATTATGTTTATAATTGTATTACAAATGTACCGCTCCTATATAAATAAGAAATAAACCAGGGCTTCGTCAATAAAGCATGTGCAATGTAGGGTTTTTAAGATCGTATTGGATTTTTCTTCTTCTTTTTCTGATATCTGATCCGAGGATTTTGACCAGTATTGGGTGGTTACCAAGTATCATTTCAGCTCTTCCATATTGGGAATATATAATATATACTATATAATACATATTTCACAGTTTCTCACCTCATGGCCACATTGCTGCCATCTATAACGATGGGTCTCAGGGCGTCTTCATCCTCACTGCTCTCCTCTCTGCTCTGGGTGGACGGCACAGTAACAGGCACTTGCATGGTGGGACCCTGCAACTGCTGGACGTCGCCTTTGGGCAGCAGCACAGACATCATGGTCACCGGCCCCTGTTTGGCTTCCTGACTGGGCCCAATCTGTACCAGCTGCCCGAGAATTTTATCTGTGTCTATGTTGGGGCCAAACTTCTGCTGAATGGACCGGACCTGAGCTGTGGAGTAGCCCAGCTTGTGGAAGAAGTCTATTTGGGCCTCCATGTGCTGTGGATCAAGGTATGGGTCAGGATCACAGGAATACATTCTCTCACAGGAAGGATGGGGGAGATTTGAACAGGGAGAAGTGAAGGGAAGATCCATGCGGAGTCTGTGCGGTTCAGACAGGCTCGGGAGGGAGATGTGGAAAAAGCACCTTCAGCATTCATCCCTACTTTGTCGGTGTAGCTTGTTCATGACAGTCCAGTCCTGAAACACAGAATAGATCCTTAAGACACTGCATTCACTTTGTTTTACAACTGAAACGGATAATGATGTGATCGGAAAAAGTTTCTCTTAAAACGTAGTAAAAAGTAGGATTTTAATATGCTGTAGTATTGGATGATTGAAATATTGTGATGCAGAGTTATGATGACATAATACGTTTACATATTTTGTATATTAAGTGGGTTAAACTGTTGCTAGTGAGTTGGCATTTGGACACAAAAGTGAAAGCAGTTACAGCTGTAAAATTTGTGTCGTGAATGCAGAATTTAACTTTTCATTTCAGTCCCGTTTGCCTACTTTAACCTCTCTGTACACTGATCCTCTGTGAAATGAAGTGTCAGCAGTGTCAGTGCTGGTTCAGTTCAGTTCAGTTCAGTTCAGTTCAGTGTGCTTACCAAGACATAAACATTGACCTTAGTGTTTGGTTGAAGCTTCACTAAGAAATTTACCTCAGAATGACAAGATCAGAGCAAATGCAGTAGTGCCATATACAAACACACACACATATATATATATATATATATAGATAGATAGATAGATAGATAGATAGATAGATAGATAGATAGATAGATAGATAGATAGATAGATAGATAGATAGATAGATAGTCAGTCAAAACCAAAGGACGGACGTACCTGTGCATTAGATAAGTCTCGCGAAAGCACACCAGTGGACTGTAGGCTACCTTTCGTCCAGGTTTTCATGAGATCACTGCAGAGAAGTGTGCCGACGTGCGGCTTCTTGTAGAGTTGTAAGCCGATAACAAGGAAGTAAGATTTTTTTTTTCAGGCAAACCAACGAGGAGGCTTGAGTGAGTCACATGCTGGGATTCCTGTAAAACGTCAGGTGAACTAACCTGCGTTTCATCCAGTGCGCGCTGATAAACGAAGAGAACTGAGCAAAATCAGTTCCAATGGAAGAACGTCACAATGTTCACAAAATGATTCATTAAAATCGCTTCGGCTCAGTGTGCAGCATGTAACAAATATTTTATTCATGTTAAGTTTCATTTTTATTTAATTACAGTTGTTCACCATATTTTTTTTACTTAATTTTGGATTTATTTCTCCAAAATTTGTATGCATCATTCCATATATATATACTTTTACTTGGAAATACCATCATGAATATCCTAATTCCCATATTGTTTTTATATATTTTAGCTCATATTCTCCACCCACTACAGAACAGTCATTGGCCCCCAGGTCCGTGCCTGCAACTACCAATTATTTTCATTATAGATCAATCTGTTGATTAAAATGTCAGAAAATTTTCATCTGTGTTTCCCAAACCTCAAGATGATGATGTTCTCGAATGTCTTGTTTTGTCCACAAACCAAAATGAGTCAGTTTTAAACCATTATTTGATTTTCAAAATCTTTGCAGCCCTACTTAGTTCATATGATTATGACACCCCTGCATTCAACTGCACATATATTTTTGCAAAATATATGTGCATACATTTTTTAGATCATTACTGTGTGTCAACATCTTGGTCCAAAACTTGCTTTTCAAACAACATTTGCATTCTTCTTCTCTAAAACTTCCTAAATACCATTTTACTAATTATTACATTTTTACATTATTATTCCATTTTTTTTTTATCCATGTAGAAATACCACTTACAAGTAACCAGTGTAAACAAAGCATGTGAGAAAAGGAAAAATAATTTTAGTAGAGCTTTTAATATTTGTCACATTTGAACATCCCATGGGTTCTCTTCCCAGTGTAAAAGTTAATCAGTTGGAGATTCATTTTCTCACATTTCTTAATGCTTTTACCCTCTATGACAGTTACGCTGTCTCCATTGAGGTTTTGTCTTGCGCTCTACTGGAGGATGGATATTAGGTAAAACAGCTGGATGCAGCACAGGCACTGCAGCATACATGGTGTCTGGTGGATTTATCATTTGGGGTGAGTCTGGGGCAGAAGGTGCTTCAGTCATATCTGACTCTGGCACTGGTGAGTCTGGGACAGAAGGTGCTTCATTCGTATCTGACTCTGGCACTGGTGAGTCTGGGACAGAAGGTGCTTCATTCGTATCTGACTCTAGCACTGGTGAGTCTGGGACAGAAGGTGCTTCATTCGTATCTGACTCTAGCACTGGTGAGTCTGGGACAGAAGGTGCTTCATTCGTATCTGACTCTAGCACTGGTGAGTCTGGGACAGAAGGTGCTTCATTCGTATCTGACTCTAGCACTGGTGAGTCTGGGACAGAAGGTGCTTCATTCGTATCTGACTCTAGCACTGGTGAGTCTGGGACAGAAGGTGCTTCATTCGTATCTGACTCTAGCACTGGTGAGTCTGGGACAGAAGGTGCTTCATTCGTATCTGACTCTAGCACTGGTGAGTCTGGGACAGAAGGTGCTTCATTCGTATCTGACTCTAGCACTGGTGAGTCTGGGACAGAAGGTGCTTCATTCGTATCTGACTCTAGCACTGGTGAGTCTGGGACAGAAGGTGCTTCATTCGTATCTGACTCTAGCACTGGTGAGTCTGGGACAGAAGGTGCTTCATTCGTATCTGACTCTAGCACTGGTGAGTCTGGGACAGAAGGTGCTTCATTCGTATCTGACTCTGGCACTGGTGAGTCTGGGACAGAAGGTGCTTCATTCGTATCTGACTCTGGCACTGGTGAGTCTGGGGCAGAAGATGCTTCAGTCATATCTGACTCTGGCACTGGTGAGTCTGGGACAGAAGGTGCTTCATTCGTATCTGACCCTGGCACTGGTGAGTCTGGGGCAGAAGGTGCTTCAGTCGTATCTGACCCTGGCACTGGTGAGTCTGGGACAGAAGGTGCTTCATTCGTATCTGACTCTGGCACTGGTGAGTCTGGGACAGAAGGTGCTTCA